>CACRXK020008407.1:0-20874 GCA_902702795.2 Paramuricea clavata
ATTAGCTGTAGGTCATCGAGCTGTAGCTCATTCTTTACAGTTTTTAACTAGATATCTCACTCATATTTTACCCATATATACTGTAGGTCGAGCTGTATGTCCATTAGCTGTAGGTCATCGAGCTGTAGCTCATTCTTTACAGTTTTTAACTAGATATCTCACTCATATTTTACCCATATATACTGTAGGTCGAGCTGTATGTCCATTAGCTGTAGGTCATCGAGCTGTAGCTCATTCTTTACAGTTTTTAACTAGATATCTCACTCATATTTTACCCATATATACTGTAGGTCGAGCTGTATGTCCATTAGCTGTAGGTCATCGAGCTGTAGCTCATTCTTTACAGTTTTTAACTAGATATCTCACTCATATTTTACCCATATATACTGTAGGTCGAGCTGTATGTCCATTAGCTGTAGGTCATCGAGCTGTAGCTCATTCTTTACAGTTTTTAACTAGATATCTCACTCATATTTTACCCATATATACTGTAGGTCGAGCTGTATGTCCATTAGCTGTAGGTCATCGAGCTGTAGCTCATTCTTTACAGTTTTTAACTAGATATCTCACTCATATTTTACCCATATATACTGTAGGTCGAGCTGTATGTCCATTAGCTGTAGGTCATCGAGCTGTAGCTCATTCTTTACAGTTTTTAACTAGATATCTCACTCATATTTTACCCATATATACTGTAGGTCGAGCTGTATGTCCATTAGCTGTAGGTCATCGAGCTGTAGCTCATTCTTTACAGTTTTTAACTAGATATCTCACTCATATTTTACCCATATATACTGTAGGTCGAGCTGTAGGTCCATCTCTTTTACAAATTTCCTCATTCTTTACAATTTTTAACTAGATATCTCACTCAACAACTATAATCATACTTTTTCCTTATATTGTAGAGAATTCTATATAAACGCGAGAAAGCTCTTTGACGATTTTTTATGATCGTTACTTCAACTCGTTATATCAGCTTTATTGCAGGTGCGTAATAAGTAAGGCCATTTTGCACTTAAGGTCTTTGTCAGGCTCTGCCTTTGGATATGTTTCATTGCTGCCTGGTACAGCACCCTGACTACCTTGATATATGTATAGGTCCAGTGCAATATAAGATATCTTAGTCTTCGTTTGGAGCATGCTGCTCCACTTGGACCACACGAGAAACGAGATCTTTTGATGGAATCCCAATCACGCAATACCGTTTTTTTCTTACGTCTTTAAAGGTAATTTAACACTAGGTAATTGGTAACCCTCCCGGCTAAGGTTTGAGTGATGTATCAATTTACGTACTGTACATGTATCAATTATATTTGATAATTACTTATTTGATAAATAAGCACCTGTTTGTTTCAAAATGCCGAAACCACTGTGCTCAGTGTTCTGAGCGGATTCAGCTGCATTACAGCCATTAGTAGCTCATACGTGCTTTATAATGAATTTTTGGAGCAATTTGATTGGTTAATGAAAGATGCTAGCAGCGAGTGAGTTGGAAAAAAATTTTCGATTTCGAAATCGTCAAATGTACGTAAATAACTGCTGTGAGATTATAGTAAGATGCTAGGAATGATGCTGTTTCTGGCTGCTAAATAAGTATTTAACATCTCTCCAACTGACAAAAGACAGTGCCTGCCCTCGTTTCTAGAGGAGAGACGAGAGAACGCAGAGACGTGTGCCGCTTGGCGTGGGCATTCTTCTCATGCAACTTGTACATCATGAATTGTACACATTTACCATTCAGTGATATGGATCAAATATAATTTGCATATTACACAATTCCCACCAAATCTACAACTGTATACATAAACCTCGATCCTTAAATTAATTTACAGTTGTTTACTGCATTAAAAACAGGTCTAAAAATATATTTTTATTTACCAAATGTGTCAATTCTCAGAGGAATTTCAGTTCATTTGTTTAACGAATTACTGGAAGTTTTCCATTCTTCCTATAAAGAGCCCCTGTTTAATTTGTTAGACCGGAAATTATAAGAGAGATCTTCCAACCAGAAACGTATTGTATAGACCCATTGCACATGACGTTACAGCACCGGTAACTATGCTTCTGGAGGACAAATCAGCAATCTATGCATAATATAACTTTTGTAAACAAAGCAAATTTTGCAAAACTTTATAATAATTTTGTATTAAAATTGTTCATTTTTGCGCTGTATGTGGTTGTTGTACCCGAACAGATATTCAGTAGGGAGCATCTGGAGGACACTCTAAGGATTTGAGTAAAACTTTATAATAATTTTGTATTAAAATGGTTCATTTTTGCGCTGTATGTGGTTGTTGTACCCGAGCAGATATTCAGTAGGGGCATCTGGAGGACATTCTAAGGATTTGTGACGTTTTGTGGGTCTATTCAGATATTTTACCCATATTTGATAAGATTCTCGAATATTCATCGTTAATTAAAGTCCAACAACGTATGTATTTTGTAATACTGCGGTCTTGGAGATAATTCCCGGATACGTCCTCGCAGACCTCATACTGAGAAACTCGTTGGGAAATATATTAAGCATGTGTTTTATACAACACCGACAATTGAATTCGTTTGCAAAAACATGTTTGCGATAAGATAGATGACTTTTGTCATGTGGAGAATAATGCGAATGGAGAATTTTGTCATGCGGGAATTTCTCAGTTGCTATAGAACTGTTAATTTTTAATAATAAATCCGCCATTTTTGTGGAGACAATATTTTTGCTGACAAAAGATAGGAATATTTTGATCCGATAAAAGAATGTAAAAAAATGATAAATATTTTGTGAATAAAACTGGTTGTAAACAGGGGCGTAAGAAGCATCAAAAGATTGGGGGAGGGGGCACCGACTTCTAGGGGCACTTTAGGAAAAGGGCATCTAAAAAAATTTTCTCGGAAATGTTGGCGACGGGGGAGGGGTGAAAGAGAAAAGTTTTCCCGTAGTACCATACCGAAATTGCACGTTTTGACCAAATTTTTTAAAAAAAAACTTGGAAATTTCCAAACAAAAAAGGCACCTTTGATGTTAATTTAGTATTTACAGCGACATTAGCTTGCACAAAAAGGGCACTTTTCATCACAAAATAGGCCACTTTTAGGCCCGGTTTAGACGCCGTGCTTTTCATGAGCCGAACTTAATACAATGAATTAAGCACATGAGAAGCACGGCGTCTAAATCAATTAAGCACTGCACTTAATATTAAGCACGGCTAAATTAATAAGTTCGCCTGGTTCAGGCGTGCTACACGGCTGAAGCACATGTTGATTTATACTGCCGTGCTTTACATGAGCCGTACCAAATGCATAAATTATGATAAAATAGAACATTTATAGTACGCGTGCGTTGATTGGTCGAGAAGCGTGTTTCTACGCGGGAACTTTCCCGCCTAAACTTACAATCGTAAACAAAACAATTAAGAATTGTTTAATACAGTCAAAATACAAAAACCTTCCCACTTCCGCTTCTGGCTTGTTTTGTATTTCTGTAATTTGTTCTATTTTTTCTGTAGTGATTTAATACCGTTTTATCGGGAAATATCGCGGTAGAATTTCCCTTTCTTTTCTGGCAATTTGTAGCGAAGGATACACCTTTCGTTAGACTCTTTGCATAAAAGTTGCGAAATTAGGCTTATAGCGATATTTGCTGATAAAGGCAAAAAGGGTTTCTTGCAGTAAATTGATGGAGCAAAGGTCGGCATTATTACGGAATGAGAATTTGTAAATATATCGAGTCTACTACAAATCTTTTTTTAGTTATATTAAGAAATAAATATAAAGCATTTATTATGTATGACCCATACAGTTATAGAAACACTTGTATAGTAGTTTGGGAGAACTCGAATAACGTGGAAAAACTCGCCCTAAGCCTATATAGGTCTCGTTTTCCCACACATTATATCCAGGCATTATGCTATGTTTGTAGTAAGAAGGCTTTTCAAAAATTTTTAACAACCACAAACCTGTAGACGCTCAGAAATGCCAAGATTGTATGTGATAAACCCTTTTTTCTTATTATGAATTGTCACTCGCCCCAGGTTTCGAAGTGAAGCAGCGCAAATTATTAAGTACGGCTCATGAAAAGCACGCCTGTCTAAATCAAAATTGGAAGTACGCCTATTTTACTCGAGTAAAATATGAATTAAGTTCGGCTCATGAAAAGCACGGCGTCTAAACCGGGCCTTAGTCCTTTGAAAAAAATGGGGGGGGGGGGCACGTGCCCCCGTTCCTACGCCCCTGGTTGTAAATTGGATTGCATACATACTTTTGCCACATCACTAGCAAGGTTATTTGTAAGAGTTGGAGATTTTATGCGACACCAAAATTTGAAAATTTGAAAGAAATGAGGCGCGTGGTAAAACGCGCGCACTTCTTGACGATTACGGGCATAAGGCGCGTGCAGAGATCCTTTACATGTTAGACATGTTGGTTCTCTAGATTTCTAACCCACTAGCATTAAGGCTGCTGAATGTGAAAAATGTGACACAATAGAAACATGTATTGTATGTATGTATTGTATTGTATAAACAATATCGTGACAAGATAACGTGATGAAATGTTTGTCCATCAATTACACTCAAGTACTTAATGAGTGTGAACAAACTTAAATATGTTTATGTTGGCATTTTGTAAACGTGCGTGCGAGCAATTGTGATATCTCGATCAATGCGATTATAGAAAATTTAAGCAAATCTGGTTTTATAATCAGCTAACACATCGCCTCCGCAGACTCTTGTATATAAGACTTATAATTCCTCGCGCTTCTCTCATTAATATTTCGCGCGCTTCAAAATAAATTAAAAAATGTAAATTAATTTAAAATATATAAATTACTTCTAGTATTATGTTTGGTTTTAAAGTTATTTGCCGGGCTCTGCTCTTTATCTTTAAACTAAGATTTCCTCCTGGTGTATCAATTGCCACAGATATAATTTAAATAAATTTTGGGCGACTGGCGACGAGCCAAGCTAAAACATAAGTTGCTGTCAAAAAGTTAAATTTAGTGTCGAGTGTGCAGTCATGTGTAGTAACACTAGGCAAGGAAATGCAAATAAATCACCACAGTTAGAAAGAGCATAATTAAATTAGTAAATTTGCAAAGTTTGGTTGCGAAATGTTGTAAAATGCGCAAAATATAGCCTTGCAAAATTTGCAAATTTGGTATACTTTTGTATGTCTTGTATTGCGTGCGGAAATTGCTACCATTTTCGGCCCAAATGTGGTTGGAATATGGTATTAAACAATTTCCGCACGCAATACAAAAGTATACAAAATTTGCAAACTTTGCAAGGCTATATTTTCCGCATTTTACAACATTTCGCAACCAAACTTTGCAAATCTACTAATTTAAGTACGCTCTTTCTAGCTGTGGTGATTTAATTATTTGCATCTCCTTGCCTAGTGTTAAAATTAGTCTATATTGGGTATTGGCAATTGTTGCTGTCATATTTACTTTGACTTTTGTGTCGACCCCAGTTTCTCGTTCCGCGTTGAATGATGGGAATGTACATTCCCATGGGGCTTTGGTTGCTATTGTTCCACCCACAATGCCATGATCTTAATTTTCTCGACGCAAATTCGAGGGATTATAAAAGAGCACAGTTATCACACACAACATATATTTGGAAAATTCTTATTTGCTACACAAATACACGAAGTCTAAAACAATCATTAGGTCTTAATGCGTTTTGGTATTTAGTAAATCTGGTTTTAATCTCACGCAACAATGGACTAAGCCTCTAAAAGAGTCCACTGATCTTTTGTTTACAATAAAAGTTCATTTGGAGACACAGATACTGATCCCTTAATTCAACAAATGGAGTAATGTCACGGTCACTTTATTTGGATATTTCAAAGCCGACTATGAGGACTGGACTAGATGTCATGTCCGCGGCGCAATTTGATTAAGTCCGGAGGCGAAGATAACTCAATTGCAACATTTAATTAATTAGCCATTCCGAAGTTGATGAGAGGACTGGGGATGAGTGTTAAAAAAGTGCGCAAATTAAGAAATGAACCAAATCACTAAAAAGAGCACCTCAAAATTAGTAAGCATACAAAGTTTGAAGACGTTTACATCGCGAAAATATTCGAAAATATTTATGATGAAATGTATTGTAGTTTGTGTTTTTGGGACGCGAGTCGGTAATTTCACAATTTTCGAAAGCTTATCATTCGAAGGGTATTCATGTAAACGTCTTCAAACTTTGTATACTTACTAATTTTGAGGTGGTCTTTTTAGTATTTGGTTCATTTCTTAATTTGGGCACTTTTTAACACTCGTCTCCAGTCCACTCATCAACTTCGGAATCTGCCTCCTCCGCACGCCCTCGTTGTGTCATGGGAAGGTCACGATTTCGAGAGGGCCTGCGGAATCTTGTAAAAGGAATAAATGTTGTTTTAAACCTGCTTCGTTAAAGAAGGCAGTTTTATTCGTGCAAGGTTGGTGTGGACAACAAACTTTATCGTTAAAAAATGCTTCCTTCCACGTCCTTAGAGTCGCCAGTTTAATTTACAAGTTTCACGCCGCTTTTTCATATCTGTTTATATTCAATATTATGTAGAAATTTACTTGCTGACGTGACGCCGGCGCCATTTTTTTCACAAGATTCCGCAGGCCCTCGCCAGAACGTGACCTTCCCATGACGCAACGAGGGCCTGCGGAGGAGGCAGCTTCGGAATAGCTAATTTTGATCCAGTCCTAGGACAGGATCAATATACTTCATCAGGTATCCAGTATTATCACGTAATATAAAGCAATATGGTTGGCTAATTTACTCATAAATTATTGAGTTTGAGATTGAAGTGTTACTCATACGCTTTGCGATGAAACTTTAAGACCCTGTTTACACGGTACCGGACGAATTTGGGACCGGTCTGAAATTCGGCCATGTAAACACACGAGAACCACGGAACTGGACAAATTTGAGACCCCTTATTAATAGGACGAATTCGCGTGTAAACTGGCCAAAAAAGACGAATTTCAGACTGGTCCCAAATTCGTCCGGTACCGTGTAAACGGGGTCTAACTAGTTCTCAATTTCATAAATGCATGCAGTTTAGCAGTTATAAACGGGGTCTAACTAGTTCTCAATTTCATAAATGCATGCAGTTTAGCAGTTATTAAAGTGAGAATATTGTTAAGAAAACGACGTATTTGTCAACAGGGACAGTCATTCGTAAATTGATGTAAATAATGATATTTGCTGTGATGGTGTAGTGTACTCAGGTGAATAAGATGCTTGTGTGATGTTACTCTGAGTGTATTTCCACACCGGGCATGCTTGAAAAATATGCCTGGCCACGGTGGGTTACTCATAGCGCTTGTGTAAAGAAGTAAAAAACTTTTAAATCTTATGTTTTGTCATTTGTGTTGAAGATTACCACAAACTGATATAAACACAGTTTTTAATCCAGTCCTTCCTCGGCAATCTGACGTCGTTTCCTCGGCAATCTGACGTCGTTTCCTCGGCAATCTGACGTCGTTTCCTCGGCAATCTGACGTCGTTTCCTCTCCTTTTTTCGAGCATTGTGCACCTGTATTCCACCACTCATTACCTGCATATTTATGTAACGATCTTGAACGCATTCAAAAGCGAGCGCTTTCAATTATATCCCCTGGGTCATCTTATACGAACAATCTTAACAAGTATAATATTAGTTCTCTCAAAGACAGGCGTCAGAAACTGTGTGAAAAACTTTTCAAGACAATAGTATCCAACTCAGACCACAAGCTTTATCAACTAGACAACTACTGCCACCCAAACACAATCCCACTTACAACCTGAGGAGAGAACGTGCGTCTGATTGTCCTACTATACGAACCAATCGTTTTAGAAACTCTTATACTTCCGCCGCAATGTCAAATAATTTAAAGAAATAGGTTTGCTATGAATTGTTTTCATAACATAAGTCTAACTTGAACCTTAAAGATCGTAATGTATATGTATGAAAATATGTGTACTGTTAGTATTTGTATGTGTGTATATGTATATGCATGTGTTTATAGACTTTATAACCTACAGTTTATTTATATGTTTTGTAAATTTTACACAATTCAGCTTTTTTGGGCTGCGATGTAAAATCTTATTAAATAATCTATCTATCTATCTATCTATCTATCTATCTATCTATCAAGCTCGCTATAACTGCCAACATTTGTATAATGTGCCAGATCATGATTTTTCATTCACAGTATAAGGATCTAATCTAGAGCTAAGGTGGTTCCTACAGTATTGTGTATAACTCCTCCTCATTGGTAATTCTCATTTATGAAGGCATGCGCACTTGACAATAGTTAATAGCAATGCCAATTGGTGCCAACACAAGCATGTATAGTCGCTTGACAGTATGATGACAAGGAAGTTCATGTCAGATTATAGTATTTTGAAGAACTTTAAATAAACAGGATGACCTTGCCGATAATGTCAATCGCAAGGTATTAACAACGTGTAGAAATATGCAATGTCTGACACAGGAAAGTACACAGGAAATGTTTTAGTGAAACACAATAATTTAAGAAGGAAATCGCAACGTGAAAAATTTAAAAAACTATATTTGCCGCAAGTAGCCGGTCGCTTCTGACGTTTTTCTTTCAATATGAAGAACATGGGTTAAAATGAAGGGGAACAAGATTTAAGTGGACGAAAGCCTCGCCCTAAAGAGATGTTACGTGTGCCGCAAAGCTTTCCCCACGTAGATTTTAACTTGCCCTAGTAATAGTACAATTTATTTAGTCAGAGATCTTTGATAAAATATTGAGAATTCAGTAAAATCTCGTGAATAATTATGAAAAACTGATTAGAACTCACTACCAATCTGTATGTAAGGCTTGATAGCTTAACAAGTACGTATCAGTTTTAGGATAAAATTTCTAGGAATTTATATGACGTAATTGAACTCAGCAGCAATCTCTGCAGGATTCATAGAACAGTTGGTATAGGAAAAGGGCTGAAAATTCCTGAAAATTAAGAGCTATAGTTCTTGTGTACTTATAAGGAGAGGAACTTACTGGCAATCTCTGTAGGATTCATAGAACAGTTGGTATATAGGAAAAGGGCTGAAAATTCCTGAAAATTGAGAGCTTAGACCGCCTTAGTTCTTGTGTACTTATAAGGAGAGGAACTTACTGGCAATACTGTAAGATTCATAGAACAGTTGGTATAGGAAAAGGGCTGAAAATTCCCGAAAATTGAGAGCTTAGTTCTTGTATACTTATAAGGAGAGGAACTTACTGGCAATATCTGTAAGAATCATAAATTTAATTATTTAGTGATTAAGAATCAGAACTCATCACGAATCCTTGTGTGCTTGATGGCTTGTTGTTTTGAAATCTTTTATTAAATCTGCTCTGGGTTAATTAGGGGAATTTATGGGAAGAAAACGAACTTTTGATCGATTCATCTTGTAATGATACAGGATAAGAACTCACAATCAATCTTTGTAGGCTTAATAGTTCATTCCTAGTGATGTAGAAGACAATGACATACTAATATAAAAGTTTCAATCATTCATGCTATGGGGAGCTCTAAAATACAAGTAAAACATCGACGTTTCGAGCTAGGCCCTTGTCGGGAAGTTAATATTAATATTTAATAACCACAGTTTTATGAACTGTTCTCAATTCATTCATGCCTGATAAGGGTAAACTGTTGTGGTGTCCCGGCCTCTTGTGCTGTCTCATGCATATGAGTTGTTGTACTTGTATTATGTACGTTTTTTTCAAGGCGAAGCTAAATAAATAAATAGATAAGGCAGCTTCAACTGGTCGACCAAACGTATGCAAAAGAAAGATCTAAATTTCTTACCTTGCGGTATTTTTCATGTGCTCTGCACTGAATATTTCCAATAAATCATCGACACCGTAACTTGTTGTTTCCTTGACATCTTGCTCTTCATCTTTGGTTGCGAGATATCCTGCTAGTAGTCCGATAGAGAAACTGATGACAATGCTCACTATGAGCAATATCAAGACAGAACTAAGCTTGTACGTCTTCTTCGCTTTTTCAATTGCAAAAACTGTCATGGTTGGCACTCGTTTGAAGTAAACCACAGCTCAACTGTTCTTTAAATCTTTATTTGCAAATGTCTGAGTGAAGTACAGCTGAACTGTTGGGAATGTTCGTTCAATACGATTGCAAAGGTTTGATTCGCTTTCCTGAGGGCCAACTCTGAGCTGGAAGACGTTTTTCAATCGTATTTAAGTGAATGTCCGATTGACTCCGCCTCTCTTAAGCCGGAATTGCTCTTTGAATCGTATTTATAGGGTTGCAATTGTTTCAATCACTTCAGTGAAGTGAGTTGTGGATTTCTGATTTCAATGATTACCACTCAGTTATTTCTGTTTTGACTGAACGCCACTTTCTTTGAGCTCAATTGATTATTCCACTCTCCGGACTGCAGGTTGTGTTATTGAATCAAGCGTGTTTATATCGCTGCAATTGTTTGGTGAAACACAATTTAATTATGAACACGATTCTTTCACTTGTATTTATACAACTGCTCAACTGTCACTCAACGTCTGCGACCTCAGCAGGATACAGAAATGTCAACATCAAATATTTGTCAAGATATGCGGTCTCTTTTCGTGTCCGATTTTGTTAAACACATTGTTAATTATCCAAACATCACCGCCTTCATCTTTCATTATCCCACATACTGACAAAACCTCAGTATAATTACGTGGGAGTGAAGAACTTGGAGAATGCACAACAAGAAATATTGTGAATGAAGAAATATATATGTTTTAATGCACTCTAATATATTTTGTGGAAATCCATATGGGGTATTAGAATATTTGCCTTTCAAATCCCCTTATTCTACACATTTCTTTGCCAAACTGGACTGTTTACAGTATTTCCTAGACTAACGATTCAGGAATTATATATCCAATATACAGTATATGCATGGCTCGTAACTAGGATTCTCGATTCTGAGACAACCGAGTCGAGCACCGAAGGTGCGAGCCGTCTAGAGGGGTCTTGGGGGCATGCCCTCCCCCAGAAAATTTTGGATTTCTTGAAGATCAGACAAGGTGATTTCCAGCATTTTGAGGAGTGTTCCAACAAGAAATTAACCTTATAAACAGTGACACAATTACTGCAATTTTACAGTCTCCCAAATCAAATCCAGTCCCAATAACGGAAACATGATGTGATGATGCGGTGATCAAAATGTGCGTGGTATATAGTATTATCATTCACCACACTTCAAATTCTACAGTACTGTATTGGGCGAGCAAATTATTTCAGCCATGGTTTATGTTTCTGGAATGGCCCTCATAGGTACAAAACATTTGGAAACATTTTGAAAAGACTGTGTTAGTTTTAACTAGATTTTAGTCATCACACTCTAAAAACACTCTGGTTAAATTTGGGTTAATTCAACCAGGATGGGGTTAAAAATCCACCTACACAATCCTGGTTAAAAAAATTAAACCATTTTCCTGGTTAAAAGTCCAAAGAAGTATGGCCAGATTTTTGTTGAATCAATAATTTTTAACCAGGAAATCAGTTAATTTAACCAGGAATGTGCTAGGTAGTTTATTGATCCAGTTCCTGGTTGAATTTAACCAGAGTGTTTTTAGAGTGCACGTTTACCGGATTATTGTTTTGTATTTAATTTTGTAAATTAAAATACTCAGAGACAGTGGTTCGCGCAATTTTTTACCTTTAGAGATACTAATCATTTCCTGAATGGATGACCCTTTTCAAATAAAATTCACTATACATGCCATACCAATACCCAATATCATATTTTATTCAATTGACTCCTCGGCTTTTGACTGACAATCAAAAAAGGAACATGATAAACCTAAGTTTATTAAAATGTTATATGAAGAACAAAGAAAATCACTACCATGTGGGTGGTTTTATATTGGATAAAAATCATGTTCATTTAAATAAACGTTATTAGCTTTGATTTTCTCGGCTTAGACAACGCTTATTTTTAAAATTACTTCGCCAATAGACAATTCCCATTATAGACTAATTTTAAAATTAGGCAAGGAAACTCAAATAAATCACCACAGCTAGAAAGAGCATACTAAAATTAGTGAAATAACACAGTTTGATTGCGAAATGTTGTAAAGTGAGGAAAATGTAGCCTTGCAAAGTTCGCAAATTTTGTATACTTTTGTATTGCTTGCGGAAATTCCTACCACATTCCTACCACATTTAGGCCGAAAATGTCGCACGCAATACAAAAGTATACAAAATTTGCAAACTTTGCAAGGCTATATTTTCCACATTTTACAACATTTCGCAACCAAATTTTGTAATTTTACTAATTGTAGTATGCTCTTTCTAGCTGTGGTGATTTATTTGCATCTCCTTGCCTAGTTTTAAAATTAGTCTATAATGGGAATTGTCTATTAACTCATAAGATGGGTCTTTTAAGCCATTTAAAACACTCGCAGTCGGTGCTTTATCAGCTATAAAACTCTCCGCTGTCGCCTCGTGTTTATACAGTGATAATAATAATAATAATAATAATAATGGTTTAATAGCATTTCCACATTGTGGCTATTCTATGCTACAAAAGATTAGTACATGTATACATTATGACAACATTAAATTACTACCAGGGACGCCGGAACTGGGGGGGGGAGGAGAGGCAGCCGCCCCCGTTGCCCTTTACCAGGAGGGGCAAGGGGGCAAAGGTGTCCTTTCAATTTAAAGGATTGTCTTGGCGAAATAGCGAATTGTCAGAAATGTTAGTGCGATTCTTTTACGAATTTGCTTCAGAAAACGCAAGAAATGCAGTCATCGAGCTTCGAGAATGGCACAATCGCCTGGCGGAGAACCCCCTCACACCCCCATCATCCAATAAATAGAAAACATGATTAGGCGAAGTTCAACTCCCGATGTTTTCAAAAAACATCTCTTAGTATATATCAATTCAAACGTTCCCTTTCACGAAAATCTGCCCTCCTTGCCTTCACATTGTTCCGACGTCCCTGATTACTACAATATTATAGAATATTAGACACCTATACTTTATAAGAGATAATCAAACGACAAAAACGATACGAAACAATGGACACATTACGTAACAATATAAACACAATGTATAAAAAGATAAAGATATCTGATAAAGATATCTGATAAAGCATTGCTGCTCTTGTTTTAAATAGTACTTAGAAGAGTTCCTTTTTAGGATACTAACAGCTTGACCAGTTTAGGACATATAAGCCTTAAAATGTTTGGCTCTTTAACACTCAATTTTGAGGACAGATTTTAACACTTATAATGCACTAGAGTAAGGAATTGCCTCTCATTTACTCGAAAGCTCTTGGGCACTTGATCATAACAATGTATATTGTATTGTGTTATAAATGGAATCCTGCCTGCGATGAAATCTAGAACACAGAAAAACGCGCAATTTGAAATTTGGCGGCTGAGATTAAAGAACATGTGGAGACAATCAGTCTCCGCGAACTTCACTATGACGTCATTGGAAAGGTTTGAAGTTGCATCTGATGAAAGAATAGTAGAATATCGACATTTTTCACTTTATGTTAATTTCTTTAATCGCAGTTAGTCCAATGTTCAGGTAGTCTGACCTTTGTAACTTCGATATAGAAGCAGTAAGGGTCATTTCTAATCGGCTTGGTACCAGTGACGTGTATCACAGAAAATCTCCCAGGAAAATTCTAACACTGTGTTGCTAGCACGCGCCTGTCGTTCTTTTTGTGTGTTGTTCTCTTCATTATGATGTTCTTTAAGTTGTTATAGTTCGCCACCATCCCAATAATTATCTTTCAAACACCACACTTCTTCTCCAGTATCCTTCCTGGGATGCCCCCACTGGACTTCTAGGAAGAACAGTTTAGAACTGATGGAATTATGTAGTATAAAATAAAGTTAGTTTAGTTTAGGTTTCTTCCTGTAGTAACACTGGATCAATAAGAGATGATTCTTACTGGACCTCTAGGAAGAACAGTTTAGAACTGATAGAGCTATCCAGTATAAATAAAGTTAGCTTAGTCTAGGTTTCTTCCTGTAGTAACACTGGATCAATAAGAGATGATCCTTACTGGACCTCTAGGAAGAACAGTTTAGAACTGATAGAGCTATCCAGTATAAATAAAGTTAGCTTAGTCTAGATTTCTTCCTGTAGTAACACTGGATCAATAAGAGATGATCCTTACTGGACCTCTAGGAAGAACAGTTTAGAACTGATGGAACTATCTAGTATGAATAAAGTTAATTTAGTTTAGGTTTCCTCCTGTAGTAACACTGGATCAATAAGAGATGATCCTTACTGGACCTCCAGGAAGAACAGTTTAGAACTGATAGAACTATCTAGTATGAATAAAGTTAGTTTAGTTTAGGTTTCCTCCTGTAGTAACACTGGATCAATAAGAGATGATTCTTACTGGACCTCCAGGGAGAACAGTTTAGAGCTGATGGAACTATCTAGTATGAATAAAGTTAGCATGCATGCAATTACATTTTTTATACAGTTGATAACAATAGATAAAGTCAGAGAAACATCTGTTTATTACGCATGACAAGCTAGATCAAGATTGCGTGACAGTTGAAATACGAGAAGGAATTTAATTTACATATTTTTACGTCACCTTAATTTTAGTTCAATTTTACACATTCGAAATATTAAGTCATTGATCAGTTGGACTTTGAATAAACTAGAAGGAATTTTTTTCAAACACCGTGTGGCGAAAAACGAGATGTAGAGAAAGTAAATATTTTCAAGCCGTCGTCATCGTAATATATACCCTTGGCTTTAATTATAAAGTAGCTATGTTCATTCAATGTAAAAGGGTGGAGAACCTAGTTGGCTAGTAGTTTTCTTGAAATGTTGTTTTCCTGATGTTATATGTGTCGTTGCTGTTCCGCAACGTATTTGGGCCAAACGGTCCGTCACTTGCACACACGAGTTTCTGCACATTTGGGTGTTTCTCCTCTAACAGGCAGTAAAAGCAGCAATCCGACCATGTCTAGTATCCTTTCCCATCTTGATAGCACTGGTCACTCCGCCTCTCTTAATGATTTTAAGATTATTTCCTGTTGCTCTTCTCCAGACGAACTCCTCATTCAAGAAAGTCTTCTCATTAACAAACTCAAACCCTCTCTCAACTTACAGGGCAGCTCAGTCCCTTTACTTATACTCTGATCTATTCCTCTTTCTACCTTTGTAATATAATATCTTGTAAATAGTTGTAATTTATTCATATTTCTGTGTTTCCCGCTTTGTATGTCATTGCTCTGAAGATGTCTTAAGTTAAAGACGAAACGTTAGCTTTCTAATAAATATTTTAAACTATATTTTTGTCATGGCTCTTTTACGTGTTTTATGCTGGGCATTAATATTTATCCTAAGATTACGATTTCCGCCTGGTTCACCTATCGCAAATTTTCCTGATGGATAATAGACCTTTCCCCTTATAACCAAAATTTTGATCTAGGCAAGTCTAGACAACAATTTCATCACAGCACAAAATTAGTAATATTCCAAAGTTTCGTTGCGAAATGTTGTAAAATGAGGAAAATAGAGCCTTGCGAAGTTTGCAATTTTCAGTCATTTTGCATTACAAACGGGAAATTGCAGCCCCAACACCCGAATCGGATGTCAATTTCCCGTTTGTAATACAAAATGACTGAAAAACGGCAAACTTCGCAAGGCTATATTATCCGCATTTTACAAGATTTTGCAACAAAACTTTGGAATATTACTAATTTTGTGATGCTCTTTCAAGCTGTGATGAAATTGTTGTCTAGATCTAAATTTTAGTTATAAGGGCCTGGGGAAAGGTCCATTTTCATGTTTAATCTCATTGATTTGCAATTAACAAACACATTCACGCTGATGTTGGATATCTCAGCCATCTTTCACTCAAGTGATTCAACAGCTAAGAATGTGACAGAAATTTATTCGCGAAGTTTCTTTAGGCCTGAACGCCGCTTGCATTTTAAATCAAGTTGAATCGTATGTTCAAAATTAGATTGATTGTGCATGTCGTGGGATTATATGTACTATTTCTTTGTCTCGTTCTTTGAAAACCTTACCTGTCGGCCATATCTAATTATTTACAAATATATTTAATTAGATTTATATGCGTATTTTTGGTGGTATATAACTTACCCTTGCTTTTATAATAGAGCGGTTATATACCTATTACGTAATCATTTTCACTTCGTATCATCGTATCAGCCAAAAATATAGCTTACCCAGACTTTTATAGTAGCGCAAATATATGGTTATTACGTAATCATTTTCACTTCGTATCATCGTATCATGATAACAGGTGAGGTCTTCAAAAGTGGACGGGTATTCTGCAATCGCTCCTTATGAGTTCATTGGCGAAGTTATTTTAAAAATAAACATTGTCTAAGCCGAGAAAATCAAAATTGGAGTTTATTTAAACATTCAGTTCTTTTGAAGTTTCTTTATGAATTATTAAAGATATTTTAAATACATTTACAAATTAATCCATATGACTTTGTAACACTACATCCTGAATATTCTAAATCATGTTTTAACTAGTACTCCCTTAAATTAGCATATTTAGTCTCCTAAATTAGCATATTTAGCGCTATCTTATTTTAGAAAGGATATGGTATAAATGTAATATATAGAACTTGAAAGGTCTGTGAAAGTGTGGGTAGTGGCAATAATAAGAAAGTTTCAGATTGATAGGGATACAACTAAATGAAAAATACAAGGAGAACTTCGACGTTTCGAGCGAAGGCTCTTCGAAGGGTAGTTGCGGGGCAAACGACTATGGCCCCGTTTATACATCGTACCGTTTTCGTAGCGTTCTCTTATTGTTTTCAATTCTCTGAGGGAAAGAAAACGAAAAGCTAATCCTACCGAACAATACGAGAACGCTACGAAAACGGTACAAACCGTACAGTGTAAACGGGGCCTACATCGGTAGAACATACTGATGCGGAACAATTTGTGAATTTTGATGGGTTTTTAATGTTCTCGCATTTGCCCTTGGAAAGGTGTTCCGGACGAAAATTTACTTCCCAGAAAGCAAAATTGTTTCCTAAAAAACTCAGGGAGACATTTTCCCCTGTTTGATAAAACGATTCCTGCAAGGATTGTCTACCCGGGAAGACTATGGTTAGACTGGGAAATATTTCCGATCTTTAAATTTCAATTGGAAACCGGACGTGCCAAAGAGGTTCTTCACTGAGGATTTTTTGCCATCTATCTTCTGCTAGTATTGGTGAGTTTAAGCAAGAGACGTCTTTTTCAATAAGGACGTCAACTGAAAATTGGTATAACTATTTTTGGCGGCCGCAATTTCCATCATAGTGCTTGTGCGTGAGGAAGCAAAAAACTTTAAAAATGTTATGTTTTGTCGTAGATGTTGAAGCAGTTGCCACAAACTGAGACAAACACAGTTTAACACTGAATCAGTAGCGGTACAGTACATTGAAAGAGCAGTTAATAAATAATAAGTTATTTGTATGTTTGCATGGCGATAAAACATACAGTCGAACCTAAGCGGTCACCCTCGGGGATTTCGCAAGTGACCGCTTAATACAGGTTGACCGCTTAATACAGGTCTTGTAGAAAATCATCACACGGCTTAAATATAACATTTTATATAATACCTTATTAAATTCTAATCATTTAATTGGCTGTTTATGGTCACGTGATATTGAATAGAAAATTCCATTTCCTAAGAGTGCAATGGAACACGTTCCATTGCACTCTCCGCGAGTGCAATGGAATAAAACGTATATAGTACAATTGCACTCTTGGTGTTTTCGATAAATCGCATCCCTCAAAATGCTTCTCATACGAATCTATTAGTCTATTTTGGTATTATATAAAACAAATAATGAATGTTTCTTCGTGCAATGGTAAGAATAGTTTCATTCGGTGAAAGATGGAATGTTCCATTCAACTCGGCTGTCGCCTCGTTGAATGGAACATTCTATCTTTCACCTCATGAAAATATTCTTACCATTGCACTCATAAACATTCATTATTTGTATATAATATAACTAAATTTGAACTAAACAGTAATATATTCAATACACATACCAAGTAACCAATTAACAAGTATATAAAACTGCAAATTGTTTCTGATTATTGTTTCTGAGTTGAGACTACATGTACTACTGTAAAATAAAAAGGTCAGAGCTTAAACCGCTGGAAAATAGTCATGAATTTTTGTTTGTTGTTGCGGACTGCTCAGTTTAATTTGACTCAACAAGTCATTCACCCATTTGCTGTAGTTACTTTCCACTGACCGTTTAATACAGTTTCAAAACAATGAAAAATTAAGCTTGGGACCGTGGAAAGGGTGACCGCGTCCGCTTAATAGAGGTGACCGTTCAATAAAGGTCACTTAACTAGTATTTATATTATGAAATTTTCGGGACTTTGCCACATGACCGCTTAACAAAGGGTGACCGCTTAATACAGGTTCGACTGTAATATAATATAATATAATATAATATAATATAATATAATATAATATAATATATTATTTGCACTGTTGAGTTCAATATAAAACTGTATGTTATCCAAATATTAGTATGACGTAATACTGAGAGACAAATGCATGATGGGATTGTTGTGTTGTTAGTTGAACTTCCTCGTGAAAGCAACTTACTGTACAAAACTACATTTGTAATAAACGTGAAAATAAAGAGTGATTTCATTACAAATACGGTGTTCTAAAGTCATGGCTTCAACAGGTTATGGGCCCAGCAGAGAATCACGCTGGTCAAGGTTGACTTTCGATGGAAACGAAAGCAATTACGAACTGTGGGAAGCGAAATTCCTCGCGCACATGAGGTTATTAAAACTAAAGGATACTATCCTGCCGTCTGAAGAAGAGGCTGACGCAACAAAGAACGAAGAATGCTACGCCGAGCTTATACAGTGTTTGGACGACACCAGTCTGTCATTGGTAATGAGGGATGCTACCGACGATGGCCGAAAGGCTTTACAAATACTACGAGACCATTATGCAAATCAAGGCAAACCAAGAATCATCACACTCTACACTGAGCTAACGTCACTTGAAAAAGCACTTCACGAGACAGTCACAGATTACTTAATAAGAGCCGAGAAAGCAATAACAGCGCTTAAGAACGCCAAAGAAACGTTAAGCGATGGGCTAATAATTGCTATGATCTTAAAGGGGTTGCCTGATTCATATAAACCGTTCTCGATACATGTGACCCAAAGTGCAAGTGAGATAACGTTCGCGAAGTTTAAGAGCATGTTGAGGAGCTTCGAAGAAACGGAAAAGCTCAACACCAAACCGAAAATTGATCAGGTAATGAAAGCTGAGTTTCCTTCGCAAACAATTACATGTTATGGCTGCGGGAAAAGAGGGCATTTAGTCAGAGAGTGCCCTGCTAAGAGCGAGAAGAAGTGGTGTAACTATCACAAAAGTACAACACACTCGGATAGCACCTGCAGAAGTCAGCAAAAGAGCAAAGACCAAGCCAAACAGGTGTCGGAGAAAGAAAACACCTCTAAAGATGAACATTCATTTGCATTCAAAGTTAACGACGAAGCAACAGGGAAAATCAATCGAATGGGAATGTTGGTTGACACAGGTGCCACTTCTCACATTGTTACTACTGATATTTTAAAACAAATAGACATGACATTTAAACCATCAAAACATTACATTGAACTGGCTGATGGCACACGAGCCAGTAATATTGCATTGAAACGAGGGGATGCTGAAGTGTTTCTGAAAGATACAAATGGAAAATGTGTGAAAACGGTGCTGAAAAACGCCTTATATATACCATCCTATCCTCAATATATTTTCTCAGTGAAGGCAGCCACATCAAATGGAGCCGAGCTTCGATTTGCCCAAGATACTGGTGAGCTAACCCTTGAAGATGGTACCATTGTTGAAATTGAAGAACATGGACGGTTGTACTATTTGACTTCCATAGACAGTCATGAGAACGATAGCGTAAGTGAAGTAGATAAAGTAAATCTCTCGTATGATATTAACACATGGCATGAAATCCTAGGTCACTGCAATTTTGAAGATATTATAAAACTACAGGGGGTAGTTAAGGGCATGAAATTCTCAGGTAAAATTGAGTCATCTAAGTTAGGTTGTAATACATGTGTAGAAGGAAAATTTGTAAACAGCAGAAGTAGGATTCCTGATGCAAGATCTCAAAAATCATTGGAGAAAGTGCATGTGGATTTGGCAGGTCCAGTTTCTCCTGTATCAAGAGAGGGGTTTAAGTACTGCATAGCTTTTACTGATGATTTCTCAGGAGCAGTATTTGTTTACTTTCTGAAATGTAAAAGTGACACTTTTGTAGCAACAGAGAAATTTCTAGCAGACATCACTCCTTATGGCAAGGTAAGTTGCATCCGTTCTGACAATGGCTCAGAATTTACAGGTAAGGCGTTTCAAACATTACTAAGGGAGCGTGGCATAAAACATGAAACTTCTGCTCCCTACTCGCCACACCAGAATGGCACCGCCGAAAGGCACTGGCGCACATTGTTCGAAATGGGCAGATGTCTTCTTCAATCAGGGTTACCCAAAACTCTCTGGCCCTATGCAATTCAAACCGCAGCTCACATTAGGAATAGATGTTTTAATAAGAGAACAAAGACAACACCCTACTTTAGCCTTACTGGGAAAGTACCTGATCTTTCTAAAATGTGGATCTGTGGATCTGAATGTTTTGCTTACGAACAGGAGCATAAGAAATTAGACTCAAGATGCAGCAAGGGGGTATTTGTGGGATACGACAAAAATAGCCCTTCTTACCTAGTCTACTACCCAAAAAATGGGAAAATCATGAAACATCGACTCATTAGATTCATCAAGAAATGTAGTGTAGAACAGCACACACAAACTGATGAGTCCAGCAGGGATTGTGATGTACATGAGAAATCTGATCATGATAG
>CACRXK020008408.1:4208-20874 GCA_902702795.2 Paramuricea clavata
CATTTTCAAATAAAAGAATCCTCACCCTCCCGAGCCTCATTACATTGTCATTTTGCTTTCTAACATAAATATTTTTCTTTAGAGATTAATACAAGAATAAAGAATAAATGTACTGGATATTGGCTGGATAATTTTGTCAGAACAACCAACTTGCAAGACAATCTTACCTAAGTTCATTAGTATGGAAAATAACTTAACAGCTATACAATGAGTAATCATATATTATATAATGGTGGATTTGATCAATGTACAAAACTAAACTTGTGATACCTTCTACTCAAACCGATAATCTCCCACAACACGATTGTTTTTGTGTAAATGTGCTGTACGTGTTAAACCGAACAGTGTGTAGACTTGATCCATGTGTCAAATCAATCCATGTGTCGAAGACTGTATAGACTTATATGGACTTATACGCACGCGCACAATGCCGAACTCCAATGGTGACATATTCAGTCCAGTTTCAAAATGGCGCCATTTGGCTGAGTGATCAGAATATATTTCACACAGTTTCGTTGAGTTTTCAAAGAGTTGTGCCGGTTTCCTATGGATTTTACGTTGTGTCGCACTCTGAACTTTCTTGCGTGTTGAATTAATATGTTTTTCTTCGTGTAACGACTCGAAAGCCCCAAATTTGGACCCAGCGAATTTTACAATGGACAAGTTAAAGGTTCGACAGTTTGACTTTTAAACCAATAAACAACTGTCTATAAATATACGTTGTAGAGTCATAAACATCCGTGGTGTAGTTGTGTTCATTTTTTGTCGCACTCTGGACTTTCTTGCGTGTTGAATTAATGTTTTTCTTTTTGTATTAAACGACTCTAAAATTTGGCTTCCAAAATTTGGCCGACCCGGCGGATTTATACAATCAATATGTCGTATTGTAATAACGTTAAAGAACGACTTGAAAACCCCAAAATTTGGACCCGACGCGAATTTGTACAATATAGTAGAATATAAGCAAGGACAAGTTAAAGGTTTGACAGTTTATTTTGATTTATTGTATGGTTCTCATTTGCCTAATACAATAATATATAGTTTACAATATAATATAAAGAAGGCAAGTTAAAGGTTTGACCATATTAAAATACATGTATTGAAATTCGCGCAATAGCTACTAGAATTCGCGCAAGTAAAGATAAAGCGAGCGTTTGATCAAAATACCAAAAAGAACTAAGACATTTATTATATGGATCTCACTTGCCTAATAGAATAACATTTAGTTCACAATAATAATAATATAAACAAAATATAAACAAGGAAAAGTTAAAGGTTTGACAGTTTCACTACACAATGTCGACAATATACCTTAATACATATATTAAAATTCGTGCAGTAGCTACTAGTTGGTGCGCCAAACGCTTTGTGGTAGCTATACTAAAGATAAAGCGTGCCTTCAAAATACCTACAAGAACTAAGACATTTATTGTATGGTTCTCATTTGCCTAATACAATAACATTTAGCTCGACGCGAATTTTAACTAGTATCATATTTCATAATATAATGAACAATGTAAACTAGCCAATTCTTTTCACCTACAAAATGTCGACAATATACCTTAATACATGTATTAAAATTCGCGCTCTATAGCTACTAGAGTTCGAGCAAGTAGTAAAGATAAAGCTTGCATTCAAAATACCAAGACATTTATTGCATGGTTCTCATTTGCCTAATACAATAACATTTAGTTCACAATGGTATTATATTTTCTATTTACTTTAGCGTGGTTCTACTTTTGTAATTTATCTAATTTAGTTTGTTGCATGTTAAATCCTGATGAGAATACCGTGTGTAAATAAAGTTTTAATAATAATAATAATAAACAAATACAAAGAATAGTCGTTCGATTTGGCTATACTGTTTGCTCGTTTTGAATGTATATTGATCGATTTCAATAATCGATTTACATATCAGTCTGCTCGATTCGAGTAAGTGTTGCCCGATTAGTATCATTGGTGATTTGGTGTTCGACTTATAACTATTGGACCTATTGGCGAATTTTGACAGTAAAAACGCGCCATATATAATACATGTATTAAAATTCGCGCATTAGCTACTAGAATTGGCGCAAGTAAAGATAAAGCGTGCGTTCAAAATACCACTGGCAATGAACAAGAAGTAAGACATTTTATACGAAATCTGCTACAAAATGTCGACAATATAGCATACAGTGTTGGATTTTTCTCATGTGTATAATGTAGCATAACACATGTATTAAAATTCATGCAGTGGCTACTAGAATTCGCGCAGCGCTGGGTGCGCAAAATTGCAAAAAGCCGTTTGTGGTAGCTATAGTAAATAAAAAATTTGTGCTACAAGGGTCAAGGTAATAAATGGGAAATGAACTAGCTATTTTAAAACTGTAATGTATGATGATTCTTTTGAGATAACAATGAAAAGATGAAGCGAACGAAGAAGAAAAATTCCAGTCGGCGGCCAAAAAGGCCGTTTGCCGTGAAGTTTAAATCAGCCCTGTTAGCACATTTAAAATGCACGTAGTAGCCTATAATATGTGCGTGGAACGCATATTACCTCGCCCTCGACGTTTTGCCCTCGCCATTTAACCCTCGACACTCGACCAATAGATAAACTCCACACGACATATAGGGACACTCATGGCATGGTATAGGGTTGAAAAGTTGCCAATGATAAAGTGGTGATTTCTGCCTTCTGCTTTTTGTTGTCAAATTATTGATTTTCTTTGGATAAATCTACCGTATCTACCGCTGAAACTGTTCTATACGAACACTCTTGCTCCCCATTCCCTTGTCTATTACACCATAGCCAATCTCGTTCCCCGGGCCTGCGATCTTCGGGAAGGAAACGAAGGCTCTGGGATAATCCGCTGTCGAAAGCCAGGAATTCTGGCAAAGATTGAACTGCACATTCCATATCAACGGCCAATCAGATTCCTCCCTGAAACGGATTATCCCAGAGCCTTCGTTTCCTTCCCAAGGACCGCAGGCTCTGGGAACGAGATTGTACCATAGCGCGCATGTCATCATATTCAGGTCAGTGTGAACGCCTGAGTAGGCGTCTTGTTATTTTAAAATCTACATTATGCAATGGTAAATCTGTGTGCATTCAGACGAGGACATCAGGACTCGAGCCAGATTGTCCCACTGAAAATTTAATTAAAGTTTGAATTGCTGTAAGAAGGAAAGGTGCTTTTATTTAATGAAAGGCACCATACACAATTATTTGAAAATCTACATTATGCAATGGTAAATCTGTGTACATTCAGACGAGGACATCAGGACACGAGCCAGATTGTCCCACTGCAAATATGGTTAAAGTTTGAATTACTGTACGAAGGAAAGGTGCCTTTATTTCATGAAACGCGCAGTACATAATTATTTAAAATCTACATTACGCAATGGTAAATATGTGTGCATTCAGACGAGGACATCAGGTAGTCTAGGACTTGTATATGAGTTTGCATGCATTTCATTTAGGACAGTTAATGCAACTGTTTTAGGGTAAGTTGACCATGACGTTCAACATGGTGATGCTGCCCGAACCCCAATCCCGGACGATTCGTCCGAAACTGACCACACCCAAAAACGACGCTTTCGCCATAGTGCTACTGTATCTACCAAACCATACAAGGTGTGGCTATTCTGAGGTGCTTATATGGTTCAGAGATGGTGCTTTTAGGGGTGGTCATTGGTAAGTGTGAAATGCCTAGCACTGATATTTCACAAGAAAATGACCATGCAATACTCATAGTCAAATGTCAATTTGTGGCTTACAACTTCAGATAAACAGCAGTGGATCTACATTACCTTTTTTCCTAAATCTTTTTTATAGAAACAAAATTGGTACTTATTTAATTATATTATCACTGTTTTGGTGTGAAATGGTTAATATTTTGTGACCGAAATAATAATTTGAAATGTACCTACCTCCTGCAAATGGACGTATTTGGCCAAATTCTCCACTTTAATCCGCTGTTTATCGCAGATCTCGTTGAAATCCTTCCAAATATGCGGTTCTGCTCAAATATAACGATATCAAGCACATTTTAAACAAGTTTTAATTGGGTTTCAAGTAGATCCTAGCTGTTTAACCATCGACAAGGTAAAACCTCAACCTTGTCCAAATTCGGCGCCATTTTGTCATCCCGTTCGGTTGTCCACTGTCCACAATTCGGCCCCGTTCTTCCATCCAAGCCAGTTAACAAGTAATAATGACAAATGTAACTTTTAGTTAAGGGTATTGAAATAAAAATACAAGTAAACTATGCGAAATGCAGCATTTTATCACCCAGTAAGATCTTGCTTACGAGTCTTTCAAAACATTCCGTACAAATCTCGTGTGGCAAAGTAACAGGGACGTGACAGGGTGTTCACACTAGCTATATAACAATATAATTTATTACACCCGCTATATCTGGGTGTTGAAAGTCATGTGACCGGCGGTGCCAGGGCCTTTTTCCGCCTTCCCAATGACAAAAAGGGAAAAGCCCTGGGAACGAGGTTAAAGAAATAGGGGACATTTTGCTCCCGCTTTTGTAGTCAGCGGCTAAGTCCGTTTTATATGCCTAACATCGCCTAACATAAGTAAAAGGACTTTGCATTTTACTTTGAATCTCCAATTCAAGTATTATTCAACCAAAAACTGTGATTTTAAACTATATTTTGCAGTTTTGCTGAGCACTTCCGGTATTTTGACCTTTAACCCCGCAATTTTTCATCAAGACTAAAAATATCGCAAATATCCTAAAAAATCCTAAAATATCCCTGTGTTTTTACGTAAGAGAGCCTGGATCTAGTCTCTCAAAATAAACAAGAAACATGGCTGCTCGAAACAGCTCAAATTTGTATTAAAACTTGTCGTTTTGGATATTAAGATGGCCTAATGGCGACATACAAAGACCGTAAAAAGGCGGACTTTTAAACGTTTCGGGAACTAGTTTCCCTGGAAATTACAGCGATTTATTTAGCTAAATTAACAGTTTGGACATCGCTAAATATATCGCGAGCTCGGCACTTTGCATGGCCCGAATGGATGTTGGTCTATTCGTCGGATATTTACCTCTTGTGTCACAAGTTTACTATAAATTACGCTATGAAATTCATCGAATTGCGAGTAAAAATTCAACATTCTGAGGAACCGGCTAGAAGCGTGCAATACTAGCGATTTTTGTTTAGAAATATTGCTTGTTCGTGTCGCTACTATAATCGAGCTCGGCAACCATGAAATATTTAATCAAAGTATACTAAAATTTGATATTTTGATCAACTCCCATATATAGTTTATAGTAATATTTGGTCGCCATATTTGGTCAAAGTGCGCATGTCCAACGCCATCTTGTCCCATATTTATGGTAATGGCACTGTCAGAGCAATTATGAAAAATAGGAGCAAGATGGTTTTGAGCTATTTAATATGGAAGAAAGGTACAGTATATTATGTACTTATTATTTCTACCATAATTAGAATTCAATGAACTAATCCAAGCTCGATATTAATTCTAATCATATGGGGTTAACCTCATTTCTATAGGTACATTATATGTACTGGCCTAAAATTTATGCATGCAGGAGAGACAGGGATTTTACCTAACTAGCTGAAACTACACTACAGTATATTATATATTTCTGCGAGTATTCAAATAAATACTGCTATAAATGCTGTGCACGTTGATTAAAAAAAGCTTGATCGAAATGACTTCATATCTAGGAATCTACTTTCTTGCTAGCTGCAAGTGTCTAAAGAAACTTAAGCTTTGATAACCTAATATCTTTCATTTCAGATCAGACTCACCAACGAATCACGCTAAGATAAAGAATATTGCGAAAGAAGTTTATCTTGCTGAGAAAGGCCTAGGGGGACAATCTAGCTCATGTCCTTAATGTCTTTTCCCTCGGGAAATAGTTAGTTTAGTTTTCCCTCGAATCTCAATGTTTCCCTCGACTTCGTCTCGGGAAACATTGAGATTCTCGGGAAAACAAAACTAAGTATTTCCCTCGGGTGCAGATATTAAGTGTATAATAATAATGAATTAGAAAATCCAAGATGGCCGCCAAGCTAAGAATGTCCACAAAATTTAAGTGCTAAGAGCGGCTTAAGAATGCGTTTAGTCTATGAAATTTTTCCGTCTTTTTGCCACCGACGTACTCGAAATCAAATTCTTCAGCTTTTATTACATGCGAACTATGTAGTTGCTGTCCTTTCAACTGGGTTTGGTAAATATCGTTCGTTCGCTAAACAAAATTAACAGCCAATTGAGCCAAAATATAGTATTACGACAGATGTTCTCCAGCTGGACAGGCTTGCCTAAGAGGACACGGAAAGTGTTTTGAACTGGGGGTGTTAAACTTGGTTTACCCTTCCAAACCAGGTGATCTCGTGTTTGTATTTTAGCCAATCAGCGCTCGAAAGGGTTGTCCGAATAGAAATTCATTTTGATGTATTCAGTCAATTATATCTTTCATTATTCTTTGTGAAACTGTTTGAAATTTTGTAATTATGTTTGGTTATGAGAACTATAGCTCTGACAAAAATATGGAATCGAAATAAAGTATATTACAGGAGATATTCAGTTGTTTTAATCATAAAATAGATTTCTATGTGACAACTAGTGCCAGTACTTTTCCGCGTATCAAGATCACCTGGAAGACTCTGCTGTGCGACGATCCGAGCGAGTTTATGAGAAATATTTATAGAGTGATTAAAAGAAATGTTTTTGCATATACTGTATATGTTGTTGATCTATTGTTGAATGTCACTTATATTATAAAGTGCCAATGGTTGGAATATTTATTCATTGATATTTTAAACACAGATGAAGTGTTCTATGCTCTTTCCTTGTTTACGTTTTCCTTGCAGCCAAATATTGTTGAAGCTGGCAAGCTGCAAAACTGACATATGAGTGATATGACCCAAATATTGGATATGCATCTTAGTTTGCTTCCAGTAAAATGTAAACAAGACCTTCAGAATTCCATATGAGATAAGAATAAGATATTACGTTTAAAATCATGACTGGCAAATTAGTATGAACGAATTGATGCTTCCTAATAATAGTATATATGTATTCCAGTAAAGCTTGCTTGCTTCAATTCTTGCGGTTACCATCTGCACATTATCAGGGTGGAGAGGGGATAAAGGTAGGGAATAGATTTTGCCCATCCAGTTAGAAGATGGCATGTACTTTAAGTGACCATTCATTATACCCTAGGGTGGGGTGGTAGATTCTTATGTCAACATGTCATGGGACCCATTTTTAATCTCTTAATTTAATAATGGAGACCCCTCCTAATTATTTAAGACTATAACATGATGCAATTCTAATCTTCATTCATGTGAATGTCTGACTATGAAGAAAATACATTTTGCAACACAGGGATGGGTCCAACATGACCTGGTGGGGGTGGGGGCCTCTGCCTGCTCTGGTGCCGAGTTGTGTCGGTCATGAGTGCCACCCGCCCATCAACTTGCTTCACTACTGCAAAGTCTTGCTTTACTACTGTATTTGAATTGTAATTGTTGTTCACAGCTCGCTTATCATCATGTTATTACTCAAACTACTGTATTTCATTTTTCCTGTAATATTTTTTTGCTTTATCATAAAAAAATAGCACCCCCCCCCCCTCCAGTAAATCCATCTCTGTTGCAACATACACTATAAGAGCTAGAATGATTGCTTCCTTTGGATGATTTGTCTTAGAATTATATTACCTATATTACAACAATTCTTCCTATTCTGGAACCAGTTGCTATTCTGTTTTTTACAACACTCATCTCCCCTCCCCCCCAAGGACCCCTCCAAGGCAATTTTGCCAGCAAAATAGATTTAATTTGATGGTAACTGTTCTGATAATATATTAACTCGTTGAGTGACAGCATTCTGCCTAGACTTGCCACAAGTCGACCTTGAACGAAACACAAGCAGCGAGGTCGTTTGTTCGAAGTCAACTTGTGGCAAGTCTACACTCTGCCCTTGAGTAAAATTGTCTGGCACCAGACGGAGTAATATACTAAAGTAGGGCACATTGCCACAATAAATGGTTAAATTAAACAAATTTTGAAAAAAAATTGTAATGGTCTATATTCAAAAAGCTCTATTTGTACATCTTAATTGACTTTTATATACCTACTTATACTTATAGCTACCTTGCCCCAGTCATTTCAAGTGAATTCTACGGGAGGAGGGGGACATTGAAAATCCCTGGGTTTACTTGGTAAAAGCAAGAATAGAACCATGCATTACATGTATATGGAGAGCAGTTTTAAATATATTTTATCATGGAATTCCTTGATAATTGTTCTTAAACGTCTTTGGCTTAGAATGGGTCAGTGGCGTGCTGGCAGGGGGGCCGGGGGGCCACGGCCCCCCCAGCTGGCAATTCTTGGAGGGCGCAAAAATGAAAAGGGGGCGCCAAATTTTGAAAGTGGGTGGGAAAAAACGCATTTGCAAAAATATAGTTACTTCCGCCAAGAAAAGATGTGTTTAATAATTCATGGGCTTATAGACAGACTGAGCGCATAGACTGCAACAAAGTGATATATTAAATTGCAGACTATTTTGTCTAACCGTATTTGCTAATTTGCTAGCCTACCTCACGGCTCACACAAAATCGTTCATATATGATCAGTGATCACACGCAATGTCTCATTGCCGGAATATTGGTCAGGTTTCGGAGCGGTCACGGGAATTATGCCCTTTTTTTGCTGGTATTATGCCCTTTATTACGCATCACGAGAGCGGCGCAAATTAGATAGTTTTTATATGATAATTTTAAGTTGTGTACGCAATTTAGTTGTTTGTGCAAGAAACATCATGACTCATGAGTAATGTAAGTAATAAGATGATGCTGAAACGCGCCCTTTTGGCAGCCAAGCAAGGACACCTTAAAATGCATATGCGTGGGGTCCGTGTGTTATTGTATGAAGGAGCTGTAAGTTGTAAATCTATTCAGATCACTAGATCAGTAGAGAATATAATTGGGATTAGATTAATCGCTGGAATTAGTCAGCATTGCCCAATTCAAGTACTACTACTAAATTCTATAACCAAATTGCAAATTTCGACGTTATAATCCCGTTTCCTGACCATCAGATTTCTGTCAAACCTTCCCCACAAAGTCCAGGAAATGGCATTTCAGAGATCCTAAGTTCAAAAATTTTCCCTGGGGGGCATGTGCCCGGACCCCCTATAGATAAACCTCGCACCTGCGGCGCTCGGTTCGTGCTTTCGTCCCTCGTTTATCAAGCGTTACAATATAGGGGCGCATATTAGTTCATAGCCGACTAGCCTCCCCAGAAAAATAGTACCCAGCACGCCACTGGAATGGGTACACCCTCCAAAGGTGTTTTTTTACAGGGTCCAAAGGTGTAAATATACACTGTCCAAGGTGTTAATATAAACAACAAAACAATGTATATAATTAAATTTTATTAAATAAAATGTGGAATATTTTACAAATTGCATTACCATCCCAAAGTATACATAATTTATCAATATAATTAGGACTCTGACACAGCACCCTTGGCTAGCTCCCCTTGCCCAATCAAAGTAGAAAACCTCCAACCCCCTCTGACAAATCAGTCCAGATCTGCCCAAGAGGCAGGATTTTCTGGATAATTATTAGCAGTGAAATTGTTGCATATTTTCAAGCATGCATTGTAACCTGATTTTAAAGCCTGTTTGAACATCATACATTGTGCCAATGGCAAGATGGTCCAGCCATATGAATACAATCTTAAAATATCATAAAAACAATGCAATTTAAGGACAGACAGCCCAACTCCTGCAAACAGCCCTTTATTACACATTTGAAGCATCTCTTCAGGCATCAAAGTACAAGCATGCACATGGAATTACATACGAGTATGTGACATAAACCCACCATTGCACAACTTTGTCTGGAACAATGGAAATACAATCAATATACATTATGGCTCAATATATACATTATGGCTCACAATCAATATATCCATTATGGCTCATGTCTAAAGACACCTGCACTTTCGTATTGAAATTGTTCTAATATCATCAAAACAAAAGTTACAAAACACATCAGAAAACTGTAACATCAGCCAAATGAGCAAATCACTTTTTTAACACAATTTATGGCAAAATGAAGCAACATGTAATAGTATCTGAAACAAAACCAAATCACATATTATTCAAAAGTTTTAAATACTGTTGCATATAACAATATATCGTCGCATTTCTAATGGTAACTAACTATAAGTTAGGCCAATTTAAAATCGACTACGAAGAATATCAAAAACTAAAGGTCATGTTTCAGTTTACAAACCTAGACTTTAGTTTTATAAATATAAACATTAACGCTATACGAAGCCAATGAAGACACATTGTGCCCTAAATACTCGGACAGAGCCTCAGAGGTGTGTTCTAGTACACAATTAATCTTCTCTCACAGTTTAAAACAAACAATAATACTAACCTTCGACAATTTGTGTATAAATCTTATCGAATTTAACCATTTTGCCAAAGATTTTGCCAAAAATATTTCTTAGACGGTCAAAGTATTAATAATGGACACTCCTTGCGTGAAAATGTTAATTTATCCCAAAGTGTGAATAAATTAATCCAAGATTGCATTATTTGCATAATAATGTACTTGTCATTGACCAATCAGAATACATAGAAGACCGGCCGGTGCCAGGGCCTTTTCCCGCCTTCCCAATGACAAAAAGGGAAAAGCCATGGGAACGAGGTTGCTATTTCTCGTAATGCTCTAGAATATATAGTATAGTCATATATGTAACTGAGCATTTACAATAGCAGCAAGCCTATATGCATTTAGGAAGAACTAGGATGAACTAGGAAGTTCATTTTCTGCCGCTAAAGTTTGGTACCGGCATCATGGGAACTGGGTCCTGAACTAACATGACACATCGCAAGGGAAAATTCCAAGAGAAATTTCACAAATATTGTTATGTCACATTCACATTCACATGAAGCAGGATTTGCAATCATGGTCCTGATATGTTCAGTGTTTTTATCAGTATTTTATCATATATATTTCATATTAATTATCAATGTTGACTTAATTAAGCTATAAAGACAATGTTTTTAAATATTGTTCTCTGCTATAATAACCCATTGAGCCACAACGCGCCCCAGTGCGTTCACTTGTCTAACGCCAAATGATTTTACTTGTCAATGAGGAAACTCTGCAGCTTAATGGGTTGACCAAAAAATTAGACAATGTCTCTGGTAACCCCATCAAGCCGCAATGCGCCCCAGTGTGCCTTACTTATTTTTTACTTGTCGAACGCCAGACAATTTTACTTCTCAATGGGGAAGCTCTGCAGTTTAATGGGTTAATTAATTAAAAGACAATGTCAATGTTGAATAACGTAGTGGGCTACTAGGCTTATAGTCGTGGGGCGGCTTATATTCCGAATGAGGTGAGTGTTAGTACAGATGTGCTTATACACGAGGGGGGCTTATATTTGGAGGTTTATGGTAACATGGAAAATTTTCCTGGCACTTAACCTCCACTTATCAGCAACAGTCTGAGTTGTATAGGTTTTCATTGACTGGTGCATAACACGTCTAATAGTGCAATAGATTTTTGAATTTTCTATTGATTGAAGTATTTGGACATAAAAAACATAGATAAATAAAAATTAGAAACTTATGAAACTAGCAGTTGAGTTGAAACAAGTTGTTACATTTTCTCAAACCTTGTTTAGCTTGGACATGTGTTTTGGATATTGTTCGTTATATCTTTGGATTTATTTGTCGTATTTGTATGTAACTTGCTACGTATTCTACCAATGGTGTTATAACTTTCGCGTGTTAATTTGGTCAAATTTGGCTAACTTGTTCGTGTTTTATTAAAGTATTATTATTTTGACCGTTGGTGCTTTAAATTTGAATTTGCCACGTCGCGTTCGTAGGCAACAACTTTACGGCTGCGTATCTTGGTTCTACGTATTTCCAATTTTCTTTTACTTTGGATTTATATATTGTTCTTATTATTCGCTACATTTTGGTTGTGTTTTGTCAACTTTGGAATTAAACATTTGACTTTCCGCTGTTTGTAATGTGGCGTCCTGTATACGTAGCTGAAAGTTGGTCAGTATATAGATACTATCATCTCCAGCAAGTTTTCAAGTGTATACGTGTTAACTAGATTTTAAACTACAACGGGTTTTGTACTTTTCCAACCGTCAATTGTACAAATTTCATCAGGGGATTTCCCATTTAACATCGCTGTGGAATTTTAATTAACTGTTGGTGTTTGTCTAGTTTGGTTACGTCTCCGAACTCTGAACTTTGTAACCTGAAATCACATAACACTTTCACGTGCAAGGCGAAATCCCAACCTTTGGCTACAATAACTCATCATGACGATAAATCGAAGCTACTACTCTATGCTATCTCTGGTCATCTCCCTATTTACTGGTTGTATAGATAATGCTTCAACTGTCTCAGATATAAGAATCACTCGTATAAAAGATCACGCCATAAAAGATATTTCAATCCCATCTTTAAACCCTCTACCCTTCAATTTGACTGATACGATGAGTACTCTAGCGTTTACAATTCCAACGATTCTCCATCAAAAATTCATTAAACAAGTCCAAAATTCCCCTGTCTTGATGCACATACCCATGTCACTCAGGATAGTAAAAAAGAAACGAACAGGTTCAATCTACTCTCCCAAAATCTCGACTTGACTTAAACATGGCTACATTTGTCGCAGTTCGCCGGACTGTTACATTGATATTACCATTTATGTGGATATTGCATCTAATCCAGGTCTGACCATTACCCATGATCCCAATGCTGGTAACGATCAAAATTCAAACAGATATAATATCCGATGTTTATACTTTAACGCCAGAAGTTTATCTAATAAGACCAAAGGACTTCAAACGTTAGCATCTAACATTGACATAATCGCTGTAACGGAGACCTGGCTTAAACCCGATATTTTAAACTGTGAACTTTTACCCGGAAACGACTTTGCTATTCACCGTCAAGACAGAGTTGGCAGGAGCGGGGGTGGAGTAATGTTAGCGGTCAGAAACACCATGCTTAGCATCCGAAGGAAAGATCTTGAGAGCGAAAATGCGGAAATTGTAGCTTGCGAAATTCGTCTTGAATCTAAGAAAAAGTTTTTGTTTCTTGCATTCTACCGACCTCCTAACACTGACATAAACCACATAAAAGAACTTAAGAAATCACTTCACCTTGCCATCAAAGCAAAGTTTGACCACTTATTCGTTTGCGGAGACTTCAATCTTCCACATATTGATTGGTCTACCGGTTCAGCTACTAACAACGACTGTATTCACAACTATTTCACTAAAACTATTAAAGACAACTACTTATATCAGCTCATTGACTTTCCAACTAGATCCGATAACATCCTGGATTTAGTTTTTACCAATTTACCAGATAAAGTCATAAATGTTCAAGTTTTTGAGGACATCCTGAATACTGATCATAAACTTGTTAGTTTTCAACTCGACCTTAAAATTTAAAAAAAAATCTAAAGTCAAGCGTGAGGTTTTCAACTTCAAAAAAGCTAATTGGACTGGTCTCAAGGACGTGCTATTAAATACTCCCTTTGATGCATGCTTTGTTCCAGAAGACATTGATGCTTCCCTTTCAAAATGGTGTGATCTGTTTCTCTCAATCGTTCATGATCACATCCCTAAATGTTCCCCAAGAAACGTCTACGATCACCCTTGGATCGATAAAGAGTTGCTGGAGCTCATTAAAAAGAAAAACAAGCAAAGAAAAAAGCTTCTAAGGACAAATCACCCTGATGACTTAGAGAAATTTAGGTTAATCTGACGCGAAACAAAAAAGCTTATCTCCAAGAAAAAATGTGATCACGCCAATAAACTAAAAGAGTCGATGTTTGAAAATCCCAAACGTTTCTGGTCACTTCTGAAATCTTCGACCAAAACAAAACAGAGCCCAAATTTTATTCGAAATGTACAACCCTTTACGACCGACAGCCGCATCAAAGCAAACTTATTCAACAAATTTTTCCACTCCGTTTTTAGCCCTGGCAACGTAGATCCACCTTCAACGCTCTCTACTTCAATGGAATCTTCTTGTAACAAACTCTCTGACATCGATCTTACAATCACTCGTGAGAATTATACGACACGATCGGTTGATATATTAAACAAGCTAAAAGTTCCGAACCTCGAAAAAAGAAGAATGCAACAACTTTCAATTCTCATGTACAAGGTGAAAAACAAATTGGTCCCTGATTACTTGTGTGATATGTTCACAAATGTTAGTGATGTACACGACCATAACACAAGACAGTCGGGAGTCGATTTGACATTGCCTAAACCAAAAACAAATAGTATGAAAAATGCATTCTCCTACAGAGGTGCGGAAGTCTGGAACTGCCTTCCTGCATTGGTAAAAGCATCAACAACTATTGCTAATTTTAAATCTAACTTGAAGCATGCAAATTAACATCAAGTGATCCTGCCATTGTTTCCATCTACCTAAAATAATTTTCTTGTAATTATTTCTTATTTCTGTTTGTGTGAGCACGGCTGGTTGGAAGATCACCTTTTTTCTTTTTATATCTTGTACATAATTAATTTTAGTATAGGTGAAATTGTACCGTGTTGAAATATAGTTCATAATAATAATAATAATAATAATCCCCGAAGTTGCTGCGGTGCTTCGTAATTTAGACCCCAAAAAAGCGTGTGGACCAGATGGTATTCCGAGCAGAATTCTATCCAAGGTCGCCGATGAGATTGTTCCTTCACTTTGTATTCTTTTCAATATGTCTCTCTCTATTGGAGTGGTACCTGCTAAGTGGAAGTTTGCCAATATTACCCCTGTTTTTAAAAAAGATGATCCCACCATAACATCGAACTACAGACCAATCTCTTTGCTTTGTGTTATCTCCAAAGTATTGGAACGTTGCGTTTTTAGTCACTGTTATCATCACCTCTCCCCTTCTTTCAATTTCAACATGGATTTCTCAAGGATAAATCAACGACAACACAACTATTAGAAGTATACCATGACATCCTGGACTCCTTAGCATCCGGTAACGAAGTTGATGTAATTTATCTTGACTTATCAAAGGCCTTTGATAAAGTCCCTCACAACTTGTTATTACTCAAACTAAAGCATCATGGTATCAACGGATCTCTTCTTTCTTGGTTTGGTAGTTACCTCACAGATAGGTACCAAAGAGTTGCTCTAGACGGATCATTCTCTGACTGGCTTCCTGTCACGTCTGGTGTACCACAAGGTTCTATACTCGGTCCATTGTTGTTTGTTTTATACGTCAATGATGTCCCTAACTACATTCGGTATAACTCAACAATTGCTTTGTTTGCTGACGATTCCAAGCTGTTCAAACCCATTCTCGATTCAATCTCCATTTACAATCTTCAGAGTGACCTCGACCGCTTGCATAGGTGGAGTTTGGACTGGGGAATGGCATTTAATAAGTCTAAATGCAAGGTAATGAACATTTCCAGGACGAAGTCATTGATAAGAGAAGCAGTGTACACCATTGATAATCAGTCGTTGGAATGTGTTCCTTTCGTTATGGATCTTGGTGTCACTGTGTCAAATAATTTCTCGTGGTCAAGGCATATTGAAAGTATTGTGGCCAAGGCTAATAAAACGCTCGGTCTGGTTAAAAGGGTATGTAAAGAACTCCCTGATCTGAAAGTCAGAAAATTGTTGTACTGTTCTCTTGTGCGGCCAAAACTTTAGTATGCCAGTAATTTTTGGTCACCGTATACAGTTAAGTATCGTTCCCTAATTGAAAACGTCCAGCGGCGGGCAACTACATTTATACTGAACTATCCTCCGGACATGTCATATACACAGAGATTGCCAGAACCAATCTTCTTCCCCTTGAATTTCGCAGAGAAATTGCCGGTTTGATGCTTCTTTTTAAATCCAGAGCAGGACTGATTTCCATTGATGTCAATGATTTCCTTTGTACTTTCGAGCCAAAATATTGATCTCGGAATTATGATATTAACAACTACAATCTAATAATTAAACATAAACAAGATTATTACAGAATATCGTTTTTTATTAGATAAGCCGAACTATGGAACTGTCTGCCATCATACCTTAAAGTCTACCACTCGTTACCTGCATTCAAGTCTACCCTAATTAACTTGTACATTACAAAGTTATCAACATACAGTCCTCCTGGTTTTTCCGGCTAATTATAGTCATTCCTAAACTTCTTTTTGTCATGGTAGTCGTTTCCAAATATGTGTATATGTATATAAACGTATACAAATTAAAGTATAATGTATATATTGTTGAGTAAAGACAAATAGTATATTGCGTATATTGTTAGGGGTTAGGTTTCAAGTGGGACGAAAGTCCTGTTCCGTTCTCCTGTCACATAGTTATCTTCGTTCTGAGCTATGATGATTGAGTAGATGCCAAGCTATTATACTTTATACCAGAAACATTGTTATCTGGCAATCTGTCATATATTCATATACACAAATATTAGTTGCCCTTTATACAATAAACGTAATTTAATATACAGTCAAATGTAAGCCATTCTATAAAACTTACGAATTTATATCATCTTTTTAATTCAAATATTGTCGCGGCAAATTTAAATTTTAAACATGGACACATGCTCATAATTCATGAATGAAGGTATCGAATATTTCCTTTCAAAACTGCTCCATTAAA
>CACRXK020008409.1:9241-20581 GCA_902702795.2 Paramuricea clavata
CTATATTCACGTCTATAAAAATGTTTATAATTTGAAAACAACACTGTTCGGCAGTGTCGCTCCTTCCTAGCATCGTCATTCGTCACGCCATCGTGATCTACAGCTTGATAGCACATGCGCATTTGCGCTGCTAAAGAAAAAATGGGTGTTCCGGGGGAAAGATCTTTCACACAACACGAAGAAGCAAATGTTATAAAATTGACAAAAATTTGCAATAACAACAATTCCTGGAAATTTTTGTGAACTTGGCAAAAGGACAAAATAAGTATTTAAATAAGACAACTGAAATTGCCTAAATAACCTTCAAAGCATTGACTAAGTAGAATAAATCACCACGACGATAAATCGTATACACCCCCCGGAAAGTTTACTCTATGATATCTGATGTATGACAGATGTGAATTTTCGCCACTCATCACAATAGTGCACAGTTTCAAAGAAACTCTGCACTAAAAATGAATATTCCTGTATATAGCTAAGCATGTTACTCATAGATTTGTAACCCACTTATGTGAAGAAATGCAATAAATAATTATATCGCACTGAAGACCTGAATGAGCAGCCCTAGAGACTCGATGTGGTCAGTTGCGGCCCGGGGTAATGTGCCCTATACCAATATAGTTGTTCACCAGTCCAACTAGGTCTCAATGTCGACGGCCTGAAGGATCTGAACCGGGGTTCGCCTGTTCCCCTGTTCTAGAGGTCCGCCTGCATGTTCCTCTAGAACAACTACAGGTTTTGCATGTATCCTCAGCCAGCTTTGAGTACCCTGGGTAATGTGCCCTATACCAATAGTTTTTCACCAGTCCAACTAGGCCTCAACTCGCTGAACGACATGCACAGAGTCATGCATGCCCTCTGCAGTCTAGAGATTCGCCTGTTTCTCTAGATAAAGCTTAGGTTAGCGAGAGCCTCTAGACAGTTCGGACGGAACTATTTTCGAGCACTTCTCTGCCCAAAATGTTCCAAGTTATTGTCTTGATTAGTTGCCGGTTGTTCGATTTTAACTATCTGTCTCTTTCCAACATATTCAACTTCATTAATTATTTTTGGCGTAGTTGAAATATTTGGAGTATATTTTCGATGATATAGTTTTAAGGTTATAGCGATATTTAGTTTGATTTATCATTGTTACTAGAACTTTATTTTGACACATCCATTTCACAAAATGTGCTCTTTCATGGAGCCGTACACGCTAAGTCGTGCATATATACCGGGTGGCGCAAAAAAGTTGCCCTGTTTAATTTATTTTAACTTAAAAACTAAAAGAGCTATTACACGTGAACTACTTGCATTGCATTCAGTATTGTCTAACTTAAATTTTGATATACGCTCTGTGCATTTTCGTGCAATATTGACCGAGAGTGCTGCGTTTAGACTTGAATAAACATTTTGGAAAGTGTCGAGAATTAGCTAAAAACGGCCTGTTAAACTAATTTGATAACCGTTACCATATTATCGTAAATTATAGTATTATCAATGAAGTGAAGTGAAGTTTAAATTAAAAATGTTTATTGGATAGATGTGCTCTTTTATTTTTGTTTTAAGGTCTTTGGGAATACATGAAAATTAACTTACAGTATGAAGCAATTTTGATTAAAAGATTTATTCTAAATATTCAATGACCTTGGGAAATCAAATTCCAATGTTCCAAGAAAGAAACGTCGCGTGTTTTTTTTTATAAATACGCCTCGTTTAACGAAGGACCAAAGAGTTTCGATATGTTTAGAATATGTAAGGGTATATATAATGCTAGCGAGGTTACTGACCGGCGGCGTTGGTCAGGTCTCTGAAAGCGAACGTGTACTTTCTGACTATAGTGTGTCTAAACACAGGTTATTGCTGTATTAATATTTGGTAGCCCGTTTTTGGCTAATTCTCGACAATTCAAAAATAGGTATGCAACGCGTACATGTATCTGCGAAAAAACTCGATTCACATTTTGTATTTCTTTGAAAAGAACTGAATAATGAAGATGACATAGGACAATTGAAATATTTCATCACTTATTATTACAATAAATGTGATAGCAAATAAGACTTTAGCGGAGGGCAGCAAGGACAACCCCCCCGCCGCGGAGAAATGTAACAAATGTAACTAATTTTATAATGTGATTATGATTGTAACATAATTATGCAGTCAAGAAATTTCATGCAAACAATATTTGAAGTGTCTATACAGCCAACAGCCGGCTATTTAGTAAACTATCACTTGTCAAACCATGAATTTTCAAAACTTTATTGTAATCATATGAAGGAAAAGTTCTGTCACTTGTTGTTTACACTTGCCAATGTTAGAGGTGCACTGGAACTCGGTTCCGGCCGGAACCCTGATTTTTCAGAGTTCCGAATCCGGCCGGAACTAATAAAAAACCATGGCCGGAACCAGGAACTTTGTCCTTTTCAGAGATATACAGGGTGTATCAAAATAAACGCAATCCATCTTTTGTGCTTAATAACTTTCGAAATACTATTTCTAGTTAAAAGCTTTTATGCTTACTTCAAAGCCTGTTCTTTTCTCTTTCAAACAAACTATTATCCTTGTCTCCAATGCTAGTAATAATTGCACAGGAAAAGATTTAGTAAAACCTATCATTTTTAGTTGCTGTTTAATTATGCAAATTTACTATGTTATTGTTTAGTGGGTTTAAATGTTAGAATTTTCTTCTTTAAACTTTAATGTTGCCGTCACTACATCTGGAAAACCACGTAAGAACAAATTAAAAGTATTTTAAAAGAGACCAGGTTGTTTGAAAATCCTAAACGAATGTTAAAAATCGTCAAAACATTCTGGTGTCTGAGCCAGAGTGTCATCGAATTGCGATGTAATGTAAACAGAAATTATAGCAATTTGATGTCAGTCAACTTATATGGTCCAAGCCAAAATTATATCGCATTTGAAGTTTCAAACTGAGTTAAAAATAGTGGAAGAAAAGCCGTAATTATACTTATTCTTACAATCCATTTAATAAAATATAACATTTTTTTGTTTTAATGAAAAAATCAGTTATTTTCATGAGAACGATTTGTTATTCCATCTCAATTTTTTTAATCTCCAATCGCAATAACGTAAAGTATTATTACCCGCGAACTAATGAGTCAAATTTAAGAAACAACCCACTGTTAGAAAGCTGAATGGCTACGCTTTAAAATGAATGTAAACTTTAACGTTTTAGTCTATTATTTGTTCAGCAATTTACATTTCAGTCGAGGATTGCGCTTTTTTTGATACACCCTGTAGAATATCAAGTTTATTTATCGAATAGCATGGGAAGAAATTTGGACTACACAAGATAAATGTACACTATTAACACTTTATTATGACGTGTTTTTTTTTTAAGTCAGTCTTTTTATTCTAACATTTGCGTGCTCTCTCATTGATGACTGAAAGTGTCTGACTGTCTGGCAGCAGACAAAGTAAGATATGACCATATATCACTTAATGAATCAGTTCCGGTTCCGGCCGTAACTTTTTTCTGGTTCTGGTGCACCCCTAGCCAATGTTAACTGTTGAGTAACATACACAAACTATTCGAGGAACATGCATTACTGAAGCAAAGAGTTAATCATATATTGAAGACCACTGAATAGTAGAGAATGTTTTGAATGTCATGAGTGAAGTATATAATTCAATTCCAATCCTGTGCACAATTAATGATATACCCCAAGTAACTGTTACTGTTCACTTTTACACAACATATCCACACAAAAACAATTTGTGTTGTGGGAGAATATCGGTTTGAGTAAAGGTATCACAAGTTTAGTTTTGTAGATTGTGTGCCATTGATCTTATCCATCATATAATATGATTATTGTAGCTGTTAAGTTATTTTTCATACTAATGCAAGTGGGTTGTTCTGACAAAATTATCTAGCCAATATCCAGCTTATTCATCATTCTTGTATTAATATCTAAACAAAAACATTTATGATAGAAAGCAAAATGACAATGTAATGAGGAGAGGTGGGGATTCTTTTACTGTATTAGCGTTTGAAAATGTTTGTAAATTTAAAATTTTGTTTAATTTTTAAACTCTAATGTGTAAAACCAAAATGTATAAGTATTTTAACATCTCCTTTGCTCTAACATACATAAATGATACATTACAGAACAGCTTAGTTGGACTGTTATTTTGAACAGAGTTAGGGCCAGAAATACAGGACCACGATTTAATTCAATATCTGAGAACATTAGTTTCCTGTGATATTGTTCATTGGCAATATTGCCTTGCTGCCGAGGACGAATTTCGTGACAAATTATACGCTATGTTTTGACACAATGAATGTTTTTAGTATAGATGTAGATAATAAAATGTGGTATTTGACTACTTACCAGATGAAGATATTAAGTTCCCATGTTGATAGATAACTTCGGAATAATATCGCAAGTAGAATGGCGAAAACAAGTCGGGCAAGATGTAAACAATCGATGTAAACTAATCGCTGATTGGCTTAAATTATCATGAATTGGATCAAATATATAAGCTCGTCGCTGAATGGCTATGTGCTAACATACGCGGTACGTTTGCGATAGCAATATATCTGCATCGCAGATACAAAAATGGCTACTAAAGTTTAAACGCAGCTCTCTCAGAAAAACATAGCATGATTAATTATAGACCTATATCGGTTGTTTCGATTGTGGCAAGAATTATGGAGAAGCTAATACACAACCAGATCTATGAGTATTTAATCAAGTCAAATTTACTATCAATTTCTCAGCACGGATTTAGACCTTTTCATTCCACTGTCACAGCACTACTAGATATCACGAATAGATGGTATAGGCCGTGGGCTGTTGGCCAAAATTATTTCGCTTCGTGGCACCCATGTGGGAAATACTTGGTTTGGGATTTATTTGAAAGGCATATAGATATATCACTACCAAAAAAAGTTCCCACGCAAAAAAGGTGCCCGATCCCGAGAAAATGGGTGATCAATGATTATCCTCTATTAAATTGTATTACAGCAAAAAAATGGGAAATTCTGAATTCAACTACAATAAAAATGACTTGCATAATCGGAAAACGTACAAAAAACCGCATATAAGACTTTTAAACAGTTTTTTTATTCTTTAAATAGTCTTGGAGTTATTGCTGTTTTAAATGTGAAAATTGGACCAAAATGTCGCAATAAGGACTGGGTACTAGGTCAAAAACGCGTTTTTGACCGCGTATAACTCGAAAACAATTTTAGATATAAAAAAAAAACTGTTTAAATGTCTTATATGTATAGGTTTTTGTAAGCTTTCTGATAATGCAAGTCATTTTTGTTGTAATTGAATACAAAATTTTACATTTTCTTGCTGTAATACAGTTTAATAGAGGATAATCACTGATCACCCAGTTTCTTGGTGTTGGGCAAGTTTTTTGCTTGGGAACTTTTTGTGGTAATTAAGCATCTATGGTTCTATGAATTGAACCACAGATAATCTATTTCCCAGGAGGGTGCCACGAAATTGCTTTTCTAGACACTTTTTCGCACAACAGCCCACGGCCTAGTATCAGAATATGGATATTGGCCAACTTACTGGTGTTATATTTTTAGACCTAAAAAAAGCTTTCGATACGGTTAGCCACGAAATCTCTTAAAAAAGTTGAATATTTATGGCATCAGAGGAACGGCATTACAGTGGCTTAGATCTTACAATATTGCCGAATAAATGGCAGATTATCTGATCCATTAACCGTGATAAATGGGATACTCCAGGTTCGGCTCTGGACCCACTCTTGTTCTTGATTTACATTAATGATTTACCAAATTACAAATATGTTTGCAGATGAATACAATTACAAATATGTTTGCAGATGACACACAAATTGAAGCATCTAGCGATAATGTTAGTTAATCACAGATAAACTTAATCATGACTTAGAAAATGTGTCGGCTTGGCTATCGGCTAACAAACTAACTTTACACAAGACGAAAACGGAGTATATGATAATAGGTAGTAATGAAAGACTTAAACAAATAGATATACAACCACATTTACATATAAGAGGGAGTAGAATTGATAAAGTTGAAACAACAAAATCACTTGGGTTAATGATAGATGAAACTTTAAATATGGAATGCCTAAGTTCATAAAATTACAAAAAAAGGTTAATTCGGATCTCAGCATCTTAAGGCGACTGCGAGATATAGTAGATTATCAAACGTTAATTACAATATACTTATCGATAATCCAACCCCACTTTGACTACTACTCTCAGGTCTGGGGTTGTTTGGGAAAAGGATTATCAGATAAACTCCAGAAGCTCCAAAATATAGCGTTTCGCATAATAAAGCGCGAAAATTACGATATACGTTCGGTGGACATTTTAAATAATGTAGGCTTTCCAAATTTGCAAACAAGAAGAAGACACCAATTAGCCATTTAATGTACAAAATTAAACACAAAATGTTACCGAATTATTTAATAGACATTTTCACCAGCACAAATGAAATACATGATTACAGTACAAGACAAGGCGAATTCAATTCCGCGTTACCTAAGCCTAATACTAATTTAAAATAACACTCTTTTGCCTATAGAGGTGTTGAAACCGGGAATGGCCTATCCAGCGATTTAAAATCGGCTAAAAGTATTTTTAGCTTCAAAACTAAAATCAATTGTTTATAAATAGATTTATATATATATATGCATGTATTTATATAGTTGTATAGTATACAGTCTATTGGAACGAAGATCAACTATCCATCTTTTGTAAATATTTCGGTGAAATAGCTCTGTTGATAATAAAGGTTAATAAACGTTATACATATATATATACATATATATATACATATATATATATACATATATATATATATATATATATATATATATATATATATATATATATATATATATATATATATATATATATATATATATATATATATATATATATATATATATATATATATATATATATATATATATATATATACATATACATGCTTAAACAAGTCACATATTATTAGCACTGATGAAGATCCGGGCTTACGGATCGAAAGCTTTGCAGTAATAAATTTACGTGGTGTTTCCACAAACAAAACCTAGGGTATGTATTATTATTTATGTATCCAATATACAATAATACAACTGTTATACTACATAGATTGAGTCAGCAACTACTGTCGTACAACTACCCTATATAGACATACAGTATATCCACTGAGAATTTTTGGTGACTCTGAAATTCTTTAATAGAAAGACTAACAAACTGATATTACAGATATTTGAAAATAATCTAATTATGTAAAGGGCTGCTATAATTGGCGAAAGCTGTTGCGTGTACCCTGCCATGCGACTGTTTTGTAAATGTAAAAAAATGTAAAATGTAAATACAGTGTGATAGCTGTAACTGGCGAAGTTTAATAAATACAGTTGTTATATAGTTAGTGTCAAAGTTCAATTTTTCTGTTTGCCGATTGGTCATAACCGTATCACGTGTCGGTGCACAAAACGTCATGTTCACTGCATGCTTTGGCGAGGAGGCAACCGGCCAACAATGAAACATTTATTGACCGGTCAACAATAGATGGGTACAATGCGCATGCGCATCAACCATCCAGTTCGAAAGTTCATTTTTTAAACTTTTTATTAAACATTTACGCAACCTCGTTCCCAGACTCCTTCCTCTACGCTTGCTGGGGTTGGTGACGTGTGACCCATAGAAAATTGATAGCCTATTAGGGGGATGGGAAAGTCTCATATTACATGTTTCCACTTCCGCACTTCACAATTCGATTGCAAGGAGTGGCCGCCTGAACAATCATCTATCAGAATCATATATACCGTATTTACTCGTTTGAGCGCCGCGGCGTTCTTTAAATTTTCAGAGCTTCAGATGCGGCGCTCATTCGAAGGCGGAGGACAATCGGGGGCGGCGTTCAAACGAGTAAATACGGTACTTCAAAATACTTGCTTTTAAATTATACAAACCTGCTGAACTGTATATTCTTATAGAACGGACAAGTCAGGAAATCAGCAACGAAAACGTATGATCGTATGCTTTGAAATATTTGCCCTATTATTCTCTCGGGGTTCGGGAGCAGTTTCATGTCACGCGTACGTTTCTATTCTGCCTCGGGTTCAGATATTTACTGTAAAATATTCTTATAATATGCCATTGAATTGTTGTTATATGGAACGGTATAAATTTGTTAATTAGAGGTCACAACTAATGACGTCACAACTCAAAATATAGCTAGAAAGTGCGATAACTTGGGAATGAGATGAGATATGAAGAAACTGTAAACGTCATTCCTCATCATTCCAGCAGTACTTTTTAGAAAAACAATACAAAATGGGGTAAAAATTTCGTTGCATAAGCACTTTAAAGACAAGCAAAGAACGAGCTTCAAAACAATAGTCTTGGAAAAGAAATTGACCGAAATCTCACCGAGTTATGGCTATGCTATTGGAACCAAAACGAAGTTTTTACCGGTCTTGCATGCTCTTAAACTACCTTCAAAACAACAAGGCAGGGACACGGGAAGGGACGATTGTATTTCTTCATTTTTATATCATTCAAAGCCGTAAGAACCTCATCTTGCCGGAACAAGCTCCGCGTGTAGGAATTTGTATTGTCTATAACGCGCTGCGAAGGATTTTCGCAGGGTATTTCGCAATTTTTCATGCTTTTTGTTAACTAATTCACTACGGTCTCGCTGGCGATTTTGAATTTCTCAGGGACAAGGTTTGACGACATCGAGACAGCACAATTTTAGGCTCAGTTTGTTCGCTAGCATTTGTTTGACCGAATTCGATCTTCGCATCTCAGGAATTGTATTGTATTGTTGAATTAGTAATACAATTTACTACAAATATTGGGAAATTAACAGGCACGGGTGATCACTTAGCGTTGCGTAATAACTATGTCGCTTATTTCTGGCTATGCCAGGAACAGCTGCAAAAAATGCAACTCAAGGTCCCTGGCATGAAACAAACCTGCAGCCCTGCAATTCCAGTGCAGCACCCTAACCAACTGAGTTATAGAGTCCAGTTGTGGAGCTCTACAAACACAAGTTCATGTATATATATATATATATATATATATATATATATATATATATATATATATATATATATATATATATATATATATATATATATATATATATATATATATATATATATATATATATATATATATATATATATATATGAAGGTGTTTGAGGTATCATGTCTGGTATTAATAATGAGTGGTTTGTATTCTTCTTCAGACATTAAAATTTTAATAAAATTTAAAAATATTAAAACCGTCCAAACGTTTCTCCGATTAAGGCTTCTTCAGTGGACTAATTGTTCGAGTAATATTAGGTTCCTATATATACCTAATCACTGACAAATGTTAAAATTAATTATGACTATGAATATTCAAATCTAAAACAATAAAAGATATGGTTCTATACACATGCTTATTTACCTATTGTTATATGCGAACGTTATACATTAATTACTCTCCCAATACAACCATTCATTATCTCCCCTGAATGTTTTTGAATTTCGATGGCCTCAATACATTTACGTTCATCATTGTATCTAATGTTCTTATGAATGATTCTCCAAGTAATGTCTTCCTGATTTGGTTTGTCCTTTTTACTCTTGTGACTCATTATGTGTTTAAACACTGTTTGTTTATCCATTGATAAATGTTCTTTTATACGCGAGCCAATGGTCCTCCCGGTTTCTCCAATATACAAATTTCCGCAATGTGAACAATGAATTTTGTATACCACTTCTTCTTCAAGCATTGATTAGATTTCTTAGCACTTTTACAGGTCTCGCATTTGTTGGGACAATTCATTTGTCCTTTGGGAGCTGAAAACACTTGAGACAATGGTTTACCATTCACAAAACAAGCTTTTACGTTGTCAATCCCCGAGGGTCGTATAACAGATGTTGCTCGTCTTTTATAATCTTCATTTATGTATGGTAATTTTACGTAGATGAGCTTATCTGAGTCGATTTCAGTTTGTTTGCGTTGTCTGTTATTCTTGGTATTCTTTATAACGCTATCAACAAACTTTTTAGGATATCCATTAGCAAAGAAAATTTCCTTCACTTTACTAAGAGATTCTTTAACACCCCGAGAATCCGTCGAGCATGCTATGGCTCTTTTGGTTTCACCAATTAGAATTGCTCGTTTGGAGGAAATAGAGCCGTGACTATCCCATGGCATAATTGATTGGCTGTGTATAGGTTTAATGTAAAGCTTGGTGGAAAATGCTTTGGATTCGGGGTCAAACGAAACGAGCGTATCCAAGAAGGGTAGTTCGTTATGACAAGGTGTTTCAAGAGTAAATTTGATTTTGTCATTTAAGCTATTGGCCGTCGTTAGCAAACTCTGCGCCGATAAACAAGCAGATAACAAAAATGCAAAATAATCATCCATATATCTTTTGAGGATAACCTGGCCTTCGGCTTTACTCACAATTAACGAGTCAAGTTCATTCATGTAGATTATCGCCAAAGATGGTGCTAGGTTATTACCCATAGCGAGGCCTGATTTTTGCTTGTAACTCTCACCGCCAATCAATACACTATCACTAGTCAAACATAAACGAATTAATGTTTCGAAATCCTCATCTTCTAAAGCACGCAGCTCACAATGTTTTTTATGTTTACAAAAGAAACGTTTGGCCACCGTAAATACACTAGGTGTGTTTTCGTTAAGATCATCCAGGGGTATCGACCCATAAAGATTACATACATCAAGACTGCAAAACCCATGAATAGAACTACAATCAAGATTTATATGTTTGCGATGTTACTCTGAGTGCATATCCACACCGGGCGAGCTTGAAATATATGCCCGGCCACGGTGGGATTCGAACCTACGACCTTTGGAATACTAGCCCAATGCTCTTCCAACTGAGCTACGCGGTCAGGACGGTTCGAGTAAGTGATATTTCGGAACAGTATCTAGTTCCTTCAATACCAATGTGTTCTTGTAACATGAATTTTTTTCTGTGTTGGTGTTGTGTACTCAGGTGAATAATATGTTTGCGATGTTACTCTGAGTGCATATCCACACCAGGCGAGCTTGAAAAATATGCCCGGCCACGGTGGGATTCGAACCTACGACCTTTGGAATACTAGCCCAATGCTCTTCCAACTGAGCTACGCGGTCAGGACGGTTCGAGTAAGTGATATTTCGGAACAGTATCTAGTTCCTTCAATACCAATGTGTTCTTGTACTATGAATTTTTTTCTGTGTTGGTGTTGTGTACTCAGGTGAATAATATGTTTGCGATGTTACTCTGAGTGCATATCCACACCGGGCAAGCTTGAAAAATATGCCCGGCCACGGTGGGATTCGAACCTACGACCTCAGAGTAACATCGCAAA
>CACRXK020008410.1:0-20869 GCA_902702795.2 Paramuricea clavata
TAAAAGGAAAATTTAAACTAAATATTAGTACACACATACTGTACACGTTACTATATACAAATAATTAGGAAGCATGTCGCTGTCCAACAATTGATTTAAACGAATGGGGCGACTCGGCCAATTTTGCTTCGTTTGGGAGTTGATTCCAGAGCATAGCGCCGCTATATTTAAAACTTTTTTTAAGAAATTCTCGTTTCGGTTTAGGAATTGTTAGATCAGTTGCTGTGTTTCGAAGATGATAATTAGTTTGATCTATTTCTCTTCTCACAAATGACCCCCGGAGACCTGGCGCAGTGTGGTCGTTAAGTATTTTATACATTAATACTGACTTGGCACCAGACCGCCTATTTTCAAGTGTATCCCAAGAAAGCATGTTGAGAAGATCAGCTGAGCGAGTATCATAATTAGCACCCGTTAGGACTCTTGCTGCACGAGACTGAAATCTTTGCAACTTGTCTCTTAGCAACTTACCACAAGTGTCCCAAAGGGGGGAACAATAATCAAAGTAGGGCTGCACAAGACTTTTATAAATCGATTCTAAGGTATGCATTGGAACAAAGGGCTTTATATGGTTCATAGCGCCAATAGCAGCACTCGCCTTCTTGCAAATCATTTCAATGTGACTATCCCAATTAAGGGTTTTTACTCCTAGGCACATTTGTGTAGCAATTCGTGATATGGGTTTGGCATTAGCCACAACGGGTTCCTCACACATTATATTATTAAGATTATACGGGGAGCCAATAAACATCATTTTACATTTTGATGGATGCATCTGCAGCCTATTTTCTTTAAGCCAGTTACAGACATGGGCAAGATCTGAATTTAAATTTACAACAAGTTCATTTGCATCGTAGGAAGATGAAAAGATTTGAGTATCATCCGCGTACATGCATGGATTAGTTGATTTCAAACAATCGGGCAAATCATTAATATATAATAGGAACAGCAGTGGTCCCAGTATAGATCCCTGGGGCACTCCACAGGTGATAATTTTATTACTAGATAATTCTCCATTAACATTACATTGCTGTTCTCTATTTGTTAAATATGACTCAAACCATTTTAATTCTACGCCAAAAATTCCAAATTGCTCATTCATTTTATTTAACAAAATGCGATGGTTTATAGAGTCAAATGCCTTTTTGATATCTATGAACACAACCCCATTTAACTTTCCATTGTCCATATTTTCTAGCCACTCATCACACATTTGGATGAGGGCAGTTACAGTTGAATGCTTTGGACGAAATCCAGATTGAAACTTTGACAGAAGAGAGCTTTCAGACAAGTATCTATATACTTGACGGAAAACTTCCTTCTCAAAGGCTTTACTCACCACCGGTAAAATTGAAATAGGCCGATAGTTCTCACATTGTCTTTTATCCCCGGATTTAAATATTGGCGTAACACGAGCACGCTTCCATTCATCTATATATACGCCTGTTGCAAGCGACAGATTGAAGATGAATGTCAACGAGGGTGCAATAATGTTTGCAGATAATTTTAGAATTTTAGCAGGAATTTTATCAAGACCTGTTGCTTTACATGCTTTTAGGCCTCTTAGGGGCTTTACATGCTTTTAGGCCTCAGCGTGAGGAACCTTGTCCTCAGCATGAAGAACCTTGTTCTCAGCGTGAGGAAGCGTGTCCTCAGCTTGGGGAACCTTGTCCTCAGCGTGAGGGACCTTGTCCTCAGCGTGAGAAATGTTGTCCTCAGCTTGAGGAGTCTCGGCGTCAGAACCTTGTCCTCAGCGTGAGGACCATGTCCTCAGCGTGAGGACCATGTCCTCAGCTTGAGGATCCTTGTCCTCAGCGTGAGGAACCTTGTCCTCAGCGTGCAAACCTTGTCCTCAGCGTGAGAACCTTGTCCTCTGCGTGACGAACCTTGTCACCAGCGTGAGGAACCTTGTCACCAGCGTGAGGAACCTTGTTCTCAGCGTGAGTAGCGTTGTCCCCAGCATGAGGAACCTTGTTCTCAGGTTGGGGAACCTTGTGCTCGGCGTGAGGAACCTTGTCCTCAGCGTGAGGAACCTTGTCCTCAGCGTGAGGAACCTTATTCTCAGCGTGACGAATCTTGACCTCACCTTGGGGAACATTGACTCAGCGTGAGGAACCTTGTCCTCAGCATGAAGAGCCTTGTCCTCAGCGAGAGGAACCTTGTCGTCAGCTTGGGGAACCTTGTCGTCAGCGTGAGGAACCTTGTCCTTTGCGTGAGGATCCTTGTCCTGAGCGTTAGGAACCGTGTCCTCAGCGTGAGGAACATTGTCCTCAGCGTAAGGACCTTGTCCGCAGGTTGAAATCCTTGTCCCAGCGTGAGAAAGCTTGTCCCCAGCGTGAGGAACCTTGTCCTCAGCTTGAGAAAGTTTGTCCTCAGCGTGAGGAACCTTGTCCTCAGCTTGAGAAACCTTGTCCTCAGAGTGAAGAACTTTGTGCTCGGCAAAGAGGAACCTTGTGCTCGGCGTGGGGAACCTTTTCCTCAGCGTGGGGAACCTTGTACTCAGCGCGAAGGACCTTGTCCTCAGCGTGGGGAACCTTGTCCTCAGCGTGGGGAACCTTGTCTTCAGCGTTAAGAACCTTGTTCTAGCTCAGCGTGAGGAGCCTTGTCCTCAGCGTGAGGAAGCGTGTCCTCAGCTTGGGGAACCTTGTCCTCAGCGTGAGGGACCTTGTCCTCAGCGTGAGAAATGTTGTCCTCAGCTTGAGGAGTCTTGTCCTCGGCGTCAGAACCTTGTCCTCAGCGTGAGGACCTTGTCCTCAGCTTGAGGATCCTTGTCCTCAGCGTGAGGAACCTTGTCCTCAGCGTGCAAACCTTGTCCTCAGCGTGAGAACCTTGTCCTCTGCTTGACGAACCTTGTCACCAGCGTGAGGAACCTTGTCACCCGCGTGAGGAACCTTGTTCTCAGCGTAAGTAGCGTTGTCCCCAGCATGAGGAACCTTGTTCTCAGGTTGGGGAACCTTGTGCTCGGCGTGAGGAACCTTGTCCTCAGCGTGAGGAACCTTGTCCTCAGCGTGAGGAACCTTATTCTCAGCGTGACGAATCTTGACCTCACCTTGGGGAACATTGACTCAGCGTGAGGAACCTTGTCCTCAGCATGAAGAGCCTTGTCCTCAGCGAGAGGAACCTTGTCGTCAGCTTGGGGAACCTTGTCGTCAGCGTGAGGAACCTTGTCCTTTGCGTGAGGATCCTTGTCCTGAGCGTTAGGAACCGTGTCCTCAGCGTGAGGAACATTGTCCTCAGCGTAAGGACCTTGTCCGCAGGTTGAAATCCTTGTCCCAGCGTGAGAAAGCTTGTCCCCAGCGTGAGGAACCTTGTCCTCAGCTTGAGAAAGTTTGTCCTCAGCGTGAGGAACCTTGTCCTCAGCTTGAGAAACCTTGTCCTCAGAGTGAAGAACTTTGTGCTCGGCAAAGAGGAACCTTGTGCTCGGCGTGGGGAACCTTTTCCTCAACGTGGGGAACCTTGTACTCAGCGCGAAGGACCTTGTCCTCAGCGTGGGGAACCTTGTCCTCAGCGTGGGGAACCTTGTCTTCAGCGTTAAGAACCTTGTTCTAGCTCAGCGTGAGGAGCCTTGTCCTCAGCGTGAAGAAGCTTAATTGTCCTCAATGTGAGAAACCTTGAGCTCAGCGTGGGGAACCTTGTCCTCACCGTGAGGTGCCTTGTCCTCAGCGTGAGGTACCCTGTCCTCGACGTGAGGAACGTTGTCCTCAGCGTGAGGATTCGTCATCTCATGGATCAGGAAACGTTGTATTCAGTGGATCAAGCATTGGTTTTGACAACGTTGTTTTATTGTTCGAATTCGTCCGTATGGGCAAACACAACAGCAGAAAATGTAAAGAAACTCCAGTAATCCAAAATTTCGCTGCTCGTGTTATTTCGAACACACGAACGTTTGACCACATTATACGCATCTGAAGAGAATTGAAATGGATGGCTGTTGACCAAACACTTGTATACAAAGACATTGTACAAACATACAAGTGCATGACCGATCTTTCACCGGCGTACCTGAGCTAGAAGAGATACCATGCACAATTATTCTACCAGGTCCAGTAAAGATCTCGAAATTTCAAAATCAAATACAATGGCCAAAAAACGTTTCATTATCGCGCGACGAAACATTGGAACAGCCTGCCTGATTCAAGCAAATCATTGAGAAATATCAAGCAATTTAAATCTGAAGTAATGAAACACATTTTAAATAATTGAACATTGTACCTGGCTACCATTTTTAACCGCATGTATATAATAGCATATTTTTAGTCTTTTTATTGTAATTGTATGTTGAAAAGTCCTTTCGGGAGCATGTAAATTTATAATAATAATAATAATAATAATAATAACAAAAATAATAATAATAACAATAATAATAATAATAATAATGATAATAATAATAATAATAATAATAATAATAATAATAATAATAATAATAATAATAATAATAATAATAATAATAATAATAATAATAATAATAATAATAATAATAACAATAATAATAACAATAATAATTATAAATATAATAATAATAATAATAATAATAATAATAATAATAATCATGGAAACTTTATTGAAATTATATACGTATATATACAATTATAAGTCTCACTAATTTAGGTAATTTATAATTGGCTACTTGAACCTACTTAATATTTATATATTAATAATGAGTATCCTTAAATGTTCAGTAATTCCGGATTTGACCAGTCCTTATCTCTGCAACAAAATATATAATATGTTGTCCTAATCGCGATAGACATAATTTTCCTGATAGCAAAATGTTGGTGTCTTTTATCAAGACCTAGATCATTTAACATATCTAAAAAGGAATGACATTCTTTTGAGAAGACGCCTAAAGAACTAATTGACAAATTGACAAATTTTACGGACTTAAATTGTTTCTTTTGCTGTGTAATGAGATCTTCGTATCTTCTTCTTTTCCGATCAACATTTGTTTGTAGATTAGACTCATAACCAACAGAAAGTTCAAGGATATAGAGACAATCCAAGTTGATAGATAGAAGTAGGTCTGGGCGGAATGTGTCACCAATTACAATTGATGGGCTTTTATAACCAGGAAGCTCGACGAAAAGATTGGAGTTGTTTACAGATTGTAGCGTTTGTGCTATGAAGTTCAGAACAGAATCATGTCTCCATGTAAATCGTGGGAGATACGTTTGACATCCAGCAACTACGTGTAAAAGGGGTTCAGGGTTTAAGCAGAAGGAGCAATATTCCCCATTTAGTAAGGTTTTTACGAGTTGGAAGTGAGTTATTGATGTAACGAATGGTGAAGTTATAGATGTTCTTTGGGAGGTTTGATTGTGATTTAGACCATATGCCGTTTAATTTCGACAGTGAAAACTTAATGACATTTGAGAAGAAGGAGCCTTGCAAAATCAGATGATTCTGCAGTTTGTCTTCTTGTCCGGAGGTAAAAGTTTTAAGGACTTCCTTTGTCGAGGTGTAAACGTCGTACTGAATGTTTTTGCTTTCAAATGTTATTTTCCAGAGGTCTTTTATGGAATGATTTGGAGAGGTCTTTAAGGCGTTACGAGCAACTGTTTGGCACTGAGCAAACTTAATTGACGGCGGGTAGATATTTAGACCAAACTTGTTACTGGTAAGGTAGACGTTAGATAGAGTTCCTGATATAGGTATTTCAAGCCATTTACGTACGTACTTGTTCACCACAGAATCCATATTTTCAGTGACCCAGGTTCTTGATAAGGTGGTTACAGTGAAATGCCAGGAAAGTTTGGATAGGAGGTAACGACTATAAAGCAAAAGTTTATTCTTCGGGTGCAAAGGTTTGAGATCAATTTCAGACATAATGTCGTCCATGAGAGTGATTAGCTCTTGTTTGTGTTCTTTTTCGGACATACTGAAGTCAAAATATTTCCCCAAGTATCGAAACGACTCTCCGGTTTTAGTGGCAGGTATCAATTCATTGTTAATCAGAAGTTTAGGTAATAATAATGTACGAGTAATAAGTTGAAGAGTTTATCGGCATAAAAGCAGTTAATTTCAATGAATTTTTCAGGTTTATTTACGAAGCGTTTCGTGTTGAATTTTGCATTATAATAAAGGCCATAGAAAGCAAAATAACATTACTGTAACTTTAAATATGTTAGAAACCCATAGTTCTGTCAGTGGTTAAAAGTGTAAAACATTAAATTATTTTTGCCGTTTTGCACAAAAAATTAAGAAAACAATTATCGTGTTGCCACGGCCATGGCTAACATGACGCGAGCAACGCGAACCTGCGTTCCATGTTGGAGTAATTAGAATACATCGTGCTGAGACAATTTTTGGAAAATGTAGGCGAGGGGTTGTTCCATGCATGTATTTCGAGTTATAGAAACGATATGTTTAAATACTAAAAGGCGCTGGCCTGTACACGAACCGCAACGTGACATTGTTTTGGGATTATTATTGGATTTTTATTTTTCTGGACCCTGTAATATACAGCTAATTGCATTAAGATTGTCCGCCGACAAAGCTAAAAGGTAAAAGCCAAGCACGAAAAGTACGATGGGTTTTATAAATTAAATATTCATCTCCCATATTCATCATAAGGAATTGAAAAAGAGTGTCCAGAAAGCAAGGTTGAGTAATTCAGTCTGTTGAGAACGCTAATGAATATATTAATGTCGTTTGTAGGAATACGATAAAATTATTTTAGGCGATTCCCGTGTTGACCAGGAAATTGTTATTATGTAATGATTCAATCTGCACTTGTTATGTACAATACACCCTTTTAATAAATGGCTGCCGATTGAAAATTCTTTCATGTGCATATAAATTGGCCCAACTAGCCTCGTTTCTGAGTAGAAATTCCTTTGAAATATTAACATGAGTACGAGGCTAGTTGGGCCTATTTATATGCACATAAAAGAATTTCTCATCGCAGCCATTAATGAAAAGGGTGTATCGAACAAGAATTTAAGTTTCGTCCCAGCGTGGCCGCTTTGCATAACCGTCTCTTAAAAACAAATGAAATATTACGAAGTACGAACTGCAATTACGTTTTGTGTAAAAAATGCCTCGTGCGTATTTTCCTAATTGAAGAAGAAGATGCGTGCATCCACTTGGTTAATTTAAAAAACATAAACAACATGAACGACAATTTTTCAACGGCTTGTAAACACAATAACAACAATGTAAACTATTAATATCGATTATTTCAGTGCAAAACAAAACAGAGCAAAAAAGTTCCTTTTAAAATGTCGTGTTATAGCTTTAATAAAATGTGTAATTTATTCAAACCAAAAATTCTAAAACATCTTCATTTTTTACAAAGCCAAAAAATTTAATACCGACTTTAAAAATGCTTTGAAATTTCATGTAAACAGCGATACTTCGTTGGCATAACCTTGTAACATGACAAAATTTGTGTTTATAGAATTTTGAACTAGCGAACATTGTGTTTAAAAATAATACAAAAGTTTACGCTTCGAAATGGGGGTCATAGAAAAATCTGATTGCTATGTTTATCTGTTTTTTAAATACTTTGAAAACCTAAAAATAACATTTTAAAACTGTTATTAATAGCAAAATAGATTGGAAATTGTTTATTTTAATGCTCATTTTCTGAGTCGCTTTTTTCGTATAAATCACACTTGCACATGAAGTTTGCCAAAACTCAGTACGAGTTTACATTCTATTGGCAAAAACTAGAAAAAAGAAAAGCACGTCTTCTGACCTGATCACATTTCATTTGCACAACCTGTATATATGAGAAAATTAAGGTGAAAAACAAGCAATTTTAGGAAAATACCTCACATACTGAAATTTGACGATCACCGTTGGCGCACAGTATCACTCAAAAACCAAATATTTATACTTTGTCCTGGATAACTAACGCATGCATGTACTGAAAATTTCATGTAACATTCCATCAATATTAAGTTCCAACTAGAGGTTATTTCCCATCAAAAACACACATTTTCGGCCATGTTTCAGCGAAGAATACATGACTGCCAATTTCCCGATTGCGACAAGTAATTATGGTCTTGATTAACGTTTATTAACGTTTACGTCTGCTAACTTCCTTTTACTTTTACTCTGCTGCAGTACGAGAAACAGGGTAGCGAAAATGTGTTTTTTGTTGTTTTCACAATTTTTGCTGGCAAAAAGAAAGCAACCGCAATGAATTTGGTCAGCGAGGACAATTTTCCCACCTGTTTCTTCCCGCGGTACGTAAATAAATAAATTTAGATTGGGTCATGGGAAACGTGTACACAGGAATAAATGCGCTGGTTTTTGCTACGTTCTTCAGGGTGTATAAGTACAGGTTTTATATACCGTGAACGAAGTGTTTACGCGACATATCAACCGAGGCGCGCATGCAGCGCCGAGGTTGATATGCGCATAAACACTGAGGTCTTAGATATATAACCGGCATATATCTTCATTTGCTGAAGTTAAAAAATAAAAAAGAATAGCTTTTTTGTGATTGTGATAAACACACTATACGTGTTATAACGCTTAGGGGCCAATTTTAAACAATGTTAAACAATGTTATGAATATCGTGTTGACTAGTATACAGTTACAGAGGCGTATAGTGTAGTAATTTGACAGCCGTATTAGCGCCGAATTAATAAAAGGGCAAATAAAATACCATGTTTTACGATTACTGTAAAAGTGATCGTAAATTCCCATTTGTAGAAGACCTTGTGTACTATGCATCATTACACTAGTACCTTATTATAGGAAATGAACGATGCACTTTATTAACGCGGATTTTAAAAATTCGCGTTAATCTAATTAATGTTAATTTATGTTATCGTTAATTTTAAGTATGTAATTTTTATTTATCGTTAGTTAAAAAGACCTTGATTTGTTTTATGTAACACTAACTCTTCTAATATCAAAATACAGCATATCAACGTAAACTAAAAACATCAGTGCTCCTCTCAACTCAGTTCACTATCCGATTCGCGTTAATTTTATTAATTTGTCAACCATGGAGATCGGATTCGCGTTAATATAATCAAGTTTTAAAAGACCTAGAAGCAATCCGCGTTAATTTGATGTCTCGTTAATTTATGTCGCGTTAATAAAGTGCATCGTTAATTTCCTATAATGAGGTAGTTTGAGATGAAGCGGCTGTCAAGTTAATACTAATTATTATATAAAGTATAGTGCTTTATAGAGATTTCGAGCACTGATAAAACTTATAATCTCACATGTGAGATTATTTATGATAATCTCACATGTGAAAATTATCGCTTTTCAATTATCGCTTTTCTGTAAAAATTATCGCTTTTCAAAGACTGTCCTTTATATAATAAACAGAAAAATACATGGGTGCTTGGAAATACCAGATTTATTTCTCGTGTTAAACATGATATCTCATTCGTTCTCTGCGCTCACTCGTGAGATATCATGTTCAACACTCGAAATAAATCTGGTATTTCCGTGCACCCATGTATTATTCTCTATATAGATTATGGCTAATTTGAATTTGAAAAGGTCTCCTTTTTAATTTTTATATACCTTGTACAGTACATTGAATTCAGGAGAAAAAAAGCAGCATTATGGGCTTATGGATCAACTGTTTTTGCAGCATTTACATTTGAATTGGTGTGGATTTGTTTCTGCAGAGTGTTCACTCAGTATGTATAGACTACAGGCATGGAGGCCGAGAGTGACGAAGACTTATTCATTACACAAAACGTTTTTTTAATAAGGTTTTACACAGTGATTGCGACCAAGACTTTCGTGGACTGGAACAGTTCCTTTATAGTGACTGCCAAAATGAGACAGACGAAACAATTATCGGGTTTGATCGTGAGCTCCCACACGTTTCCTCAACTAAACGCTTCGGTGGGGCACGAAGTGGGCTGTTCGTATTTGGTCTTCTTGGCCGGGCAAAGGCAAGAAATAGTTCAGGCTGCAACGCTTCAAACGACCGTTTCAGGAGCGTTTCGAATGAAATTGAAAACCCAAAATTTTCGCACGAAGAAAGAGCGTATTGGTTAAGTAAATTCATGGTAGAATTACATGAAGAAAACGTGGAGTTCTACACGCCCAATAGTCTGACGCAAATTGCTTCTGGACTGCAACGTCATTTTCGCGAAAATGGCTACGCTGATCTGAATATATTTACTGATGCTTGATTTACTGATAAGATGATCGAGTTTTGCGATAGTTTGGATAGTCAGATGAAAGAGTTGTCGTCTGAGGGGATTGGTGTTCACGTGAAAAAAGCCGAGCCGTTTTCCTACGATGAAGAGGAAATGCTGTGGCAAAAGGGTGCTTTCGGTACGGATGAACCTCAAAAGCTTTTCACTACACTGTTGTTTTTGACTGGCAAATGCTTCTGCATCCGCGGTGGAGAAGCGCATCGTGTTCTAAAGCCTTCCCATTTCACAGTTATTCCGACAAACAGCGAATTAGAATAGCTCCAATTTACAGGTTTTGTTGATAAGACACATTAAGGTGGTTTGAAGCATCGAAAATTTGGTGCGAGGTTTGTTGAGTACCACGCGAGTGAGGTAAACGAAGAACGATGTGTTATCCACGTATTTAAGAAGTACATGACGAAGCGTGACAAAGATGTCGACAGTCCATTTGACGTGCTCTATCTAAAACCGAAAAAAGTAAAAGAAGAAAATGCTGTGTGGTATTACAAAACGCCTGCTGGTTATAATACGCTGAGAAAAGTGGTCAAGAATTTGTGCAAAGAAGCAGGTAAAAAATAGTAATGGATTTTTAAACATTGTGGCGCTTCTCTAGCTGCTACAAATTAGTATTAAATAATTTATACTAGATAGTTAGATAGTAAATAATTTTTAGAAAATAACGTAAACTAATTAAATCAAACTCCCACTGTCTTAATTCCTAGGAATACCGTGGTATAAAACCAATCACTCCTTGCGAGCAACTACCGCTACTCGTGGAGTTGACATGGGATCCCAGAAAAATTGGTCATGGAAACAATGGTCACAGAAGTCTGGCGTCTCTACACTACTACCAACATCCAAGTGAAAAGTTGAGAGAAATGGTGTGAGAAGTAATTACAGGGACTAACAAGACTGATGAAGAAGATGTAAAGCCTAGCTTAAAACTGAAAAGGATGCCTTGCAAACATCAGGAGAGTGACGACAGCGAAGATGATAATGTAGATAAAGCTAAGTCATCAAAGCGAATGCGTGTTTTTAACTTTTCAAACTGCAAAGTTGTGATTGGGTAAGATTTATTGTTAGACGTTGTGTGATTAAATTGATTTATAGTTGTGTTGTCAGAAAACGCCCCCTGCTTTTAGACAGTTGCCCATCCACTGAGTGGATTCACATGGCTACCAGTAAAATTCCGGGTGGAATTCAAAATTGCTTTACTGGTTTACAAGGCTCTTAATAACATAGCCCCTATCTATATCTCTGAAATGCTTATCCCAAAACAATCAAGTGATCGCTGGACATTACGATCGGATGGTCAAGGTCTATTTATACATCCCGAAAACAAACTGTAAGACTCTAGGAGATCGGGCTTTCGCACATGCTGCTCCACAATTATGGAATTCTCTGCCTCTGGATGTCAGAAACTGTGAAAACATTTCTGTGTTTAAGAAACGCTTGAAAACATTTATTTTCAATAAGGCTTATAACCCTTTATAGGTTGAGACCATATTGGATTCTATCATTCTTATTATCGATACATACATTAGTGTATATTCTAATTGTATACAATACCATGTTTTATATAGCATATTTAATTCTTAATATATGTAGATTTTTATAATGTACAGCGCTTCGAGTATATAATATAACATATGCGCTTTATTTAAATGAATAAATTATTATTATTAATCATTATTATTATACATGATATCGACCTACAGAAGACAATAGAAACTGAAGCAATGATGATATAATGAAAATGTAGACCCTTCCAGTTCAAATTAGTCACAACCTGTTGAGTATTGTACTGTGGTGACCTGACAGCCTCAATTGCCACGAATTACAGTGAAAATACGAAAAGTGTCCCACTCCCGCTTCTGTTTTTCTGTAGCGATTACCGATTTATCGGCATGCAAATACCGCGATAAAACTTAGTTTTCTCTATTTTTAAATATGATAATTCGTAGCAAAGGGAACGAATACATTTTTCGTTAGTTTCATGGCATAAAAGGTACGAAATTTAAATTTTATCACAGTATTTGCCGAAACAATCGATAATCGCTACAGAAAAACAGAACAAATTACAGTAAATCACAACAAACTACAGAAGCGGAAGCTAGTGGGACACTAGCTTTTTGTATTTTGACTGTAATGGTGCATAAAAACACAAGGTCATCTACACATTGGAATTTAGGATGACTTGTATAATCGTATCAGTAAGACTTATGTTTTTGCGCATAGTAAGATAAAGTCAAGTTTAAGTCAAGTCAAGTTTATTTTGCTCAATAATTTTACATGGAAAAAATAAATTATAAATACGTATACAATTATAAAGGTTACATTTCTTTTTAAAATTAAATAAATATATTATAATTATAATTTTAGAGCCTGAAGGTTAAATAAACTGTGAAGTTTTCGAGTTAGCCTCCAGTTACTGTTAATTTTTTATTTAGAAAAAGAGGTAAGAAAATCCAAAGGAAAGAAAAATCACACTAGTTTAATATATTAGGTTCCAGAAGGAAGAAGATTTAATATTTATATTATACTTAGGTATATCATGATTAAGTCGGATCAATTATTTCTTGCAAAATATTGTTGTGTCAGTAAATAATGTTTCAACTTTTTGGGAAAGGAAAATATATTTAGATCCTTCAGCTGATCACTCAATCTCACTCAGGGAGTTTTTCCAAAGATCAATTACTATGAAAGAGATCATCTGTTTTCCGGTATTTGATTTCACACGTGGTTTATACAGATTTTGTTAGAGGCATATCTAGTGTTGTAATTGTGAATATTGCTTGCGTATTGAAAAAATGCATTAAATAAATTTGGCAAAAGTCCTTTATGCCATAGATGAATAAATTTAAGGGCATGCAGGGAGTAGACATAATTACTGTTAAAATTAATATCTAGAAGATTTACCAAGGGAAGAGCGCTTTCAATATATTTTTCATAATTCACTGCATTAAAGATTATTCTTACAACTTTATTTTGTTTTATTTGTTCTTTGTTAATATGACATTTATATGCACTTCCCCAAACTAAGATTGAATACGACATAAAAGGGTATATAAGGTTGTAATAGAGTTGTCTGAGCTGTTTAATGGAAAGATAGTGCCTCAATTTGGAGAGAATTCCAATGTTTCGAGATATTCGAGAACAAATGTATGAAACGTGATATTTCCAGGATAGCAAAGCATCAATCATAACCCCTAGGTATTTGATATGATCTTTCCAGTCCAAGGAGTGGCATGATCCGTCCTTTGTCTTAATGTGTTTATCGACGCTCATGTCTTTTTTCTTTGGTGACTTAATTATCACAAAATTCGTTTTGGACATGTTTATTGATAGTTTCTTGACGTCACACCATTCTTTGATCTTTTCTAATTCCGAATTCATAAGGATTTCTAGTGATTTTAAGTCACTTGCAGAAGCAAATACATTTGTATCATCCGCAAATATCTTAAATTCCAGTTTTTTAGAACAGTTTGGTAAATCATTTATGTAAATTAAAAATAGTAATGGTCCCAATGTGCTACCTTGAGGGATTCCACAGATCATTGTTTGCTTTGGAGATTCATGTTCCCCTAGTTTACATATTGTTGGCGATTTGAAAGATAGCTATTGAACAATTTCAAAGGATGTCCCCGAATACCATATGATTCTAACTTAGTGATGAGTATCTCGTGTTTTACGGTGTAAAAAAAAACTTTGGAAAAATCAAGAAACACTCCATAAGTATATAATGTATTGTAATTCAGTGTTATAGCTGTCAAACAGGGTCGTAGCGACCGGAGTTGTGTGTGTGTGTGTGTGTGTGGGGTCAAGCATAATTGTGTTATCCTCAGGGGGGCAACAAAATTTTAGCATCTAATTTTTTATTTCCACCAGTCCCCCCTCCCCTGTAATTAATGACCGGTCCCTTATAGATACAGCAACACGGATAGTTAACAGACAATTACCATTATAGACTAATATTATATCTTGGCAAAAAAAGTATATTTCCTGAAAGAGCATGCTAAATTAGTAAACTTGCAAAGTTTGGTTGAGAAATGTTGTAAAATGCGGAAAATATAGCCTTGCAAAGTTCGCAAATTTTGTATACTTTTGTATTGCATGCGAAAAATGGTAGCAATTTCCGCACGTAATACAAAAGCATACAAAATTTGCAAACTTTGCAAGCTATATTTTTCTCATTGTACAACATTTCGCAACCAAACTTTGCAATTTTACTAATTTTAGTATGCTCTTTCTAGCTGTTGTGATTTATTTGCATCTTTTTGCCTAATTTTAAAATTAGTCTATAATGGGAATTGTCTATTGTGTAATTACAATATATGAAGTATGTAAAAGAACCTCCCAAAACCCCCCCAAAACAACAAAATACCGAGAGAAAAAAGGTAAATAAAAAATCCTAGTGGTGGTGTAATGAGTATTACCCATGTTATCTGATGAGTATGTGTGAAGATTTGTAGAAAAAAGGAAGTAAATAATTTATACGTTCGTTTTGAGCGTATAGCGAATTAGAACGTAATGCTATTACATGTAACTGTTGGTAAGTTAATATGCGCAGACAACAATCCACGTTGCATGGGTTAATTACCATAGGAATTTTATTAAGTATAGGCAATCATGGGATGGCGAGTACAATTAGGGATTAATAGTACGAGTGGAAATTTTGCCAAACATCATGAGTACTATTAATCCCTAATTGTACGAGCAGCATCACATGATCACTTGTTTATTATTATCATGACAAAATTGGATACTTCTCCGTCAAGATCATATTCTCTCGCCAAAGCCCAGTCCTGTCAGACTTTCAACCAAAATTTGGTACTTTTGTTGGTATTTCATTTATTTCTTTTGTTAAAGCAAAATTTGGTGCTTTTGTTCGTATTTTCATCTAGTTCCTCTAGTGCAATTTCATTTCACATTATTTTGTGTTCAAAATATCTTTCCGCCATTTTGTTTGTTTTAGGAAAATCATTAATTGTACTGCAGTACAATTAATGAAATAATTGTACTCCTCTCAACCAATGAGAATCCAGTAATTTTTTTATGCTAATAATAAGCCTGATTATTAAAACGTGCATACACAACATTCCGCGTTTGTTTTTTAAACGTGGTGAAAGCACATTGCTATATAAAGGGTGTATAAAAAAAACTGAACCCTTTCAAATTCAAATTAGCTATAAGTAAACGTATTGTAGTAATTTGACAGCTCTAATTGCCTTGAATTAATGGTTGGGTAAGAACACAATAAATTCATGAAATCGTATTGTTTCAATACCTCTTAAATGCCTTCATGCATATAACCAGAAAGAAATAAAGCCATGCTTAGTACCTGAATTATTCAAAATATTGTCGATCGTTTGTATGCTTACCTATAATTATTCCTCCGGAATTACGACAAACATCTTTACAAATCGAGATCTCTACAATACATAGATCGCGCGAAAGCCTGGGTAGTATGGACTTTGGAGAAACCATAGCACGTCAAGAATAGTCAAAAAACGAGTCGCGTGCGTTTATGGTCTGGTATAGCTAATGTACGAGGGGAATGTTGGGAGAATACGTTAAGAGAAGCGTGTAAAACACGATGCATTTACCGTTTATAGCGCTAAATGCATGCAAATTTTCAAAATCTATTTTTGAAGTTTGTTGTATAATCTTTTTATTATTATTAAAAACATCTTTTAACACGGTAGCTAATCAACTAAAAAACATTTACAAGGATGTCGTTCAATAAAATATGTTTACAACAGTTTACTATTAAAGCAGTCGACAAGAATATTATGTGGTTTGAACATGCGAAGAGCTGTAAATGTATTTGCAGATGACTTGGAGAAATTTGAACATCATCTGAGACAAAAATGCAATTAGAGCAGCCACACATTTATGGTCAGAAAATATGAATACTGGTATGAGACAAATTTGTATGTACTAGTTAAGATGTAGATTTGGACATATCTTTATCCAATTTACAAGCATTGATTAAACGTTCATTTCTTTTGTATTTTCCTCGTGAATTATTAATGAGTTTTTAAAATATAATTTAAATTTTGCAAATGTTTCCTTGCGGACTTTGTATTTTGCCCTCATTGCCTATGCATTTTTTATAAATAATTCTATGACTGTAAACATAACATTATTTACAAGCGCTCAAATTAGTGAAGAGTACAATTATGGTATAAGATTAGATGGCATTTTGCCAGAATACAAGAAAAAACCCAAGGAAGGATAAAAAAAGAACATTGTGATTCAACTGAATTCCATCACATTTGGCATCGGTAGGTTTGCACATGTTGTTGGTTGTGGTTGTTGTTGCCGCAGTTGATACAGCTGTGTTCGTGCTGGCTGTGTGTGTTGTTGCCGCAGTTGACATATTGTTGGTTGTGGTTGTGGTTGTGGTTGTGGTTGTTGTTGTTGTTGTTGCCGCAGTTGACATAGTTGTGTTCGTGGTGGGTGTGGGTGTTGGTGTCGCAGTTGACATGGTTGTGTTCGTGTTGGTTGTGGTTGTTATTGCCGCAGTTGACATAGTTGTGTTTGTGTTGGTTGTGGTTGTTGTTGTTGCCGCAGTTGACATAGTTGTGTTCGTGTTGCTTGTTGTTGTTGTTGTTGCCGCAGTTGACATAGTTGTGTTCGTGGTAGGTGTGGGTGTTGCTGCCGCAGTTGACATGGTTGTGTTCGTGTTGGTTGCGGTTGTTATTGCCGCATGCGCAGTTGACATAGTTGTGTTCGTGTTGGTTGTGGTTGTGGTTGTTGTTGTTGCCGCAGTTGACATAGTTTTGTTCGTGTTGGTTGTGGGCGTTGTTGCCGCAGTTGACATAGTTGTGTTCATGCTGGTTGTACGTGTTGTTGCCGCAGTGGACATAGTTGTGTCCGTGCTTTTAGAGCTAGTTTCTTGATGCGTACTAGCCACTGATGGTCGAGTTGTGGAACCTTGTGCTTGTTCCGTGGTTGCAGGCGATTGGGTTGATTGGGTTGGCTGCATTTCCTAGAAGAATAGATTGAGTAACAGAATTTCAGAAATATAGAACAGAACAGAAACACCCAACACCCATGCAATCCCAAGCGATCATTTACACATCTAATCTCCAATTTATAAAACAAAAAAATTATATACAACTTATAAATACCTGGCATTTGGGCAAGTACGTCATGTGTACTTATTAAAGTTTGCACTAATTCGTGAAAACTTGTACACGCCGGCTGATGGCTGTAAATACTCAAAAAGCTGCGCAGGTGCTGTTGTAGCTTCCGTAAGTTTCATTCTGTTCACATGAACATGCTGCATATCATTCTCACAAATTTGTTTTTTTACGTTTTGGGAATTTCCGTATTTTGTCACAAACTTGGCGCAAAAATTTTCTTACTAAAATACAGTTAGAGAAAAATGGTGGACTTATCGAACTTTGGAGCGCTATATCTTTGCAGTGAATAATCGCGCATAGGTGATTTTATGATTTTTTTGGAAGAAAATATTATAGAAATAGTAAACTGAAGTTTGTTTAAACATGCAAAGATATAGCGATTTAAAATTCGATAAATCCGCTATTTTGTTCTACAGTGTATTGTTTAGTAACAAAATGGCTGATTTTTCAAAATCTTTGCAGTGAATAATCGTATATTCAAATAAACTTCAGATTTGATATTCCCATAGTATCCTCTCCCAAATAGAACCACTAAATCACCATAACTTATTCTTACATTTTGGGCGCCAAGTTTGTAACATTATTATCCCGCCAATGATGTAATAATTTCAAAAATAATAAACAACAATTTGTGAGAATGATATATTCTATGTTAATGTAAAAAATGTACGTACAAGGAGCTTGAGGATAGAAATTAAAGAAGTTACAACACACCTGCGTTTCTTGAGTATTTTATGGCCGGCGCATGACCTTGCCTAACGCAAACAGGGTTCTGCGGTAGGTTTAAATACTACACATACATGAAGTAAGTCAGTTCTGGTGGTTGGAAACGGTATGTTTCAAGGAGCTCATTGATTCTCTGTAAAAATGCTTTTAAACAGGATAATCCCCGAGCCGTTCCAGGGGCGAGGGTGCTCATTCCGCCCGGGTTTCTGAGAACATAGCGAAGTGCAAAGTTGTCCTCCATTATATGATGGACAGTCTTCGACGTTATTGCGCATGCACGAGTAATAGCTCGCACTAAAAAAATTGTTCTTCATTTTGCAAAGACGTATTTTGCTGTTTAATTAACAATATATTTTTGCGATGTATTTCGCTATTAACTGGAAACAAGCCTGCAGTTTCATGAATTAGTGGCTGTCAACCGTGAAACAAAGTGTGAAAGGCATGCATAAACACAAATTTTGTCGAAGACGAACCACTGATGTTTTCAATATAAAATTTATAATAATCGTTGTCTTGGACTCTTGGCCTCTTGGCTATATTTGGGACTTGGGTAAGTGTTATAAACATTTCAGTATTAAACTTTCTTACCGTACTTGCTTTGTGTTTTCGATTTCATTTATATCTGCGAAATTTTTACGCCGTTCTTTAATAACTCGATAAATAATATATTTTTATGCAAGCTGGTATTTACATGAAATTGTATAAATGTAGTGATTTTAAATATTGTTTATTTGGGGCAATTAATACAGCGTATAGTGTTTTTATGCGTGCTTATAATGGTCTTTTACCTACAGCAAATTTGACTTCACCAAAATATAGTGTTTCAGTTTTGCCTGCAGTTTCATGGCAAAGTTTCGGAAACGTTTTACCGTTACATTTTACATTAAATTTTAGCCCATAGAAAGCCGCATGATATAAAACTACATTCCAAATAACAAATTATGAAAATCAATGATTCTTTAGGTATCTCCTATTATTTTCTCATATTATTTTCATGTTACCATAGCGACTATTATTATATTAAACATTGAGTTGTTCATGTTGAATGGAATTTCTATGCTTCATCTGTTAAAAAAGGCGAGGGGTTGCTGCATGCATGTATTTCTAGTATTTTAATTACGTAATGAGTAAAATGTGGTCTGGAAGTGTTGCCAATCAGGCTTTCAGTTCCATTTCTTACCCAAATCATAGTTTTTGCTTTTTTATAATGCCAGTCGCCCGCGGAAAAAAATCTGGTGCATATTTCATTTCTATGGTCCAAATGTCATTTTCCCACTAAAATCATTAGCTCTCATTTATACCTTTGAGCATTTGACAACTAGAATATATGTTTTGAGCAGACTATTACACGCTTAATTAATTTAAATCTGCATGTAAATTCTGGATGCTAGAACAGTACTGTTAAATACCAGTTATTATTTTCTATATAAATCAATTGCGAAGTTAGCATCATCTACGTTTAAATAAATATACAGAATTTGGATGATCCGTGAAAGCAGAATAACAAACCTGAATATTTGTTATACGGTGAAGGATTAGTTGTTAAACGGTGCAGGATTAATATCACTTCCAAAACGCAGTGATTTTTGTTGACACTGTATTGTTATGTAATGGATTTTATATCTGTATAGAACCAAAAATGTTATGCAGTTGCACATAATATTTGTCCCTGTGAAATATAGTATGCACAAGATATACTCGAGGGGTGGAGTAATTATTGTTCTCTGCCTTCGAGCGGTGCATGCAGTGAAGATGTAAACTATATTTTAGAAGAGATCGCGGGTAACGATTTTTTCGCTTGCTTTCTCTGTGGTCTCCAACTCCGCCATTAATAATGGTCTGTCCCTTACCGGCATTACCTAGAATGTTTCGACAGCGCTCAACTGCACGGCAGAATAGCATTTCTGCAAACCCATTAACAAGGCCTTGCCCCATTCCCCCCCAAATTTTTGCCCCCTGATTTCATAGATAGCGCTTACCCTCTTGTAGAGTTCTGGCGATTGAAGTTTTACCCAGAATGTAGCTTTGTCTTTCACGACCGTAGCAAAGAAAGAAATATTTCCGGAGAGGCTCATTGGAGGTTCCCATTCAAAATTTACTGTCTTCACGCTTAGTTTGGCACTGTGCGTAACGGCACCCTGCAAAACCATACAAAGATAAACAGGTAAATTAAATGTTAGTGTAACGACTCGTCCCAATACAGTAGAAGGCACTCAGAGAGTGCATATCTATGCCGCCGAATTAAGATAAATATCTAATTACACGTTCAGTGTTCTTTATTCCGAGAAAGCAAGACAAATGTGGTGAAATTCTGATCCGATTTCATCCAAATCGAGCCAAATTTAATCGATTTGTCCTTGGCCAATGGCCATTATAGCCACACAAATTTTCGTATTAATTCCCAAGCCACAGGCAGGGGTAGTAATTCCGCTCAGATATTCACACCCGAGAAAAAGAAAATACTGCATGCACACTCATTAGCGAAGTCTAACGTTCATCATTAATTGCGGGTGCGTGGCTTTGTTTCATTTGCATGGCTCAAAAGAATGCGCCAAATTTCAGGAATAGAAATAGTGAGATTTGCGGAAAAAATTAAAAGACATTATTAAATTAATAAAACCGAAAAATCGTTAATGAGACGTGTAGCCAAACAGTTTATTTGCTTTTGGTTCATAACAAAATATCTGCAGATCGATTGATTGCTGGAAATCGTAAAACCATACATTGCGCATAATAACATACGAAACATATATATATATATATATATATATATATATATATATATATATATATATATATATATATATATATATATATATATATATATATATATATATATATATATATATATATATATATTTGTGTATATA
>CACRXK020008411.1:0-16881 GCA_902702795.2 Paramuricea clavata
TGGATATGAAATTTAGAATCTTTGGTCAAGCGGTGAGTAAATATATGATTGTTTCGGTTTGTGTAATGTTTTGACGGCACTTGACCCCCCGTTCGAAAGGTTATTTTGTGAGGATTTCAATGATGGGTTTTATTTAAAACGGGGGTCAATACTCGCCGAGATATTTATACTAGAACGATTGGGTCGTAATATGATGCGAATGTTTGTGACCGAAAAGAGTTAAACTATTGGGAGGAATTAGTTGATATTGTTTTCACTGAATCGAATGAAGCATAACATACAAAGTCGTCGAGAAAGAGTTCAGACAATTGTGTAATTTGATAACATGCGATCTCACTTGACTTTCAAAGGCTACAATCGCTAAAATGTTGATAAAGACTAAAACTATTGTGCACTGAACCGAAGATATGAACATACAAAGTCGTCATCCTCTCGCGCAGTTATACGGCATTCTTCGTATTGCCCGTATCAAAACTAATTTGTATTAGATGGGTCATGGGTATGGTTCTATGCAGAATACCTAAAGCCTGCCGCACACGAGAGCTATCTGCTGAGCAAAAAGTTACTCGTGCCTGTTAGCTCAGCTGATAGCTCACCGATCAAACATGTTTGATACGTGAGAAAAGGTTGCATGAGGCAAAAAACTCAGTAAAATATACGCGCACACGGTGAGCTATCGGCTGAGCTAACAGGCACGAGTAACTTTTTGCTCAGCAGATAGCTCTCGTGTGCGGCAGGCTTAAGCAACAAATTTAGCACCAAGGGCAGCGTAAGCGGACGAAAAACATGAAATTCCGCCAATTACATATTCCATTGTGTAAAACCAAAGCAGGACAAAGATCATTCTCTTATAGAATTGTCAACATATGGAATAACCTGCCATTGTTTGTGAAGACAATTGAATGTTTAAGTACTTTTAAAAGTAAATGTCAACTAGTTAACTAGTTAACACTACTTGTTCTTGCATGTTTTAATTAGGAATATATAGCATCTATTTAATTTTTGTAAAATTGTCACTGAAAAGCCCCTATCGGGGAGTTGTCAATAAGGTATTTTATTGTACTGGACATAACACTTTTTAATTTCGTAGAGCTAGTAAATAATATCTTTGTGAGCTTGTTCCAGTAATAATATAAAGAGATATTATCTCAGCCATTTTGACTTGAATTTTGCGTTTGATTATTACACGCCCCCCAGGTTTACAGCCATATTCGGTGTGCCATCGTCCAGAGCCATATTCGGTGTGCCATATTCGGTGTGCCATATTCGGTGTGCCATCGTCCTAGCGTTAAGAAATAGGTGTATTATGTAAAGGGCCTGTCCGACACTATTGCGTATCGTACTAGCGTATGCCAGGGTATGAAAAATATCCATATACGCCGGTATACGCTGACATACGCTAAGGGTACGTTAGGCATAGGTTTTATACGTTTCAAACACGTTCGTGTGCGGTGGCATACGCTGGCATACGGTGAGGCAGAATTTTTTTTAAGCATGCTCAAACATTTTGTGGGTATCGGACGTATGCTTTATACGATAAGCATACTCTAGGCACACGTTGAAAACGCTAGAGGTACGCCAGATGTATGGTACTCATACGCTGGCATTTCAAAGGATTTTTGTGCGTATGAAAATTATTTCATTAATTTTCATACGCTTCTCATACGTTTCTCTCATGCGCAATAGTGTGGCATCACCTTAATATACGCTGCATTGTGATTTCGAACCTGTAAAGTGAAGCGTATTAAAACTTTCTTTATTCGAGCATTAGTTTTACATTTCATATAGCCTGCGAACAGGCTCTCAAGCTGAATTGAGAGCCTGCATCGATGACTAATGAATTTGAATATCTGCCCCGTAACGTTCGTTTTTCCAAATATGGAATGTCTATCCTTATATGGTGTTGTTTACAACTTTCGTGCAAATTAAATTTAGACCGTACAAACTAAATTTAGACCGTACAGTTTATACTGTTTTTCGAAATATAAGATATTAAAGCAAAAGTTCAAATGTTTTAAATACTGTTTTCTCAAAACAGAACATTTCGTGCTTTGAGATAAGATGGCCAAGACCAATTTGATCAGTTAAATGTGTTTTTTATGCATAGTGCTTCAGCAGTTGACACATATAGAGCTCAGCGGAAACATATAAATTATAGCATCTGACCAATGAGAATTTCGCGTCACGATTTGAGACGCAGATATTCAAATTCATTAGTCATCGATGCAGGCTCTCAATTCAGCTTGAGAGCCTGTTCGTAGGCTACACTTCATATTATTGTATTTGAATCGTTTTGCAGATATTTTTTAATCATCTTATTCCCTTCAAATTTAGCCGGCGTATTTGTGTTTTGCTCAATATTTACAAAGTTAGTATGCGACGTTTAGATTTGCAAGCATGACTGAATTAAAGCAGGCTTGTTTACAGTGAAAATGAGAATATTCACTTCCAAAAAACCCAGATTTTACTTAAAATGTTAAACAATTTCCAATACCATGCACCATTGGTAGAGAAAAGCAGTCATCTGCTTAACTGCTGAAATTGATTATTCTAAGTCAATTAATTCTTCCGTATCAAATTGGAATTGCTGTAGAATTGCGAAAATACCCGCAGGTTTTGCAATTCCTTCTGCATGTCCTGGAACTCTTCGCTCATGTTGTGGTGTAAATTGCATGTTGGTCATTGGGTTCAGGCATTTGCACAATCTCTGTATGGTACCAAAGCACGTATACAGTTCTTGCATTCTTTCTTTTGAAGGATTTGGGACTACACTTTGGTTACCTTTCCTGTATCGCCTGTATGTAAAGTCGTTACATTTTTCTATTATATTTTGTGCAAGGCTAGTATGTCGTTCAAAGCCAGAGGTGATGTTCTCTATAGCTATTACAACAAGGGGAAAATCGTGGGAAAGTTTGTCGATCTTTTCCGCTATATCAAGGGCATCCTCAGGATTTTCAACATTTCCAAAGAGGTTGACCTTTGGCATAAAATACATTGGAAGCTCACGCGTTCGTAATGCTTCTGCCAGTTCCAGCTGAAGCAATAAAATAAGATGAGTGACCACTGTCTGCTCAGTGATGGAATCTTGTATTGTTCTTTCAAAATGCCAAAAGGCGATTGTTTTTAGATGATATGTTGTGATAATTTCCTTGATATTTGGACTCCAAGTATTCTGATGGTATTTTACTACAGCTTTAAAAGAACGAACTACTTTATGCTGCAGCTCAGTCAGGTTTTCAATTAATGTAGTCTCAGCAAACGAGAACGACAATCGAAAATCTCCTTCTGTCGATCTCTTGGGAACAATGTGGAAACCGTCATCGTGAGTGATTTTATGCACCAAATCATCATGCGGCCATATTCGATCCCGGGTTATCCATTCTTTTGCACAAGACGGCCAACCTTCGCACGATATAGCTAATACAATATCCCAACCTGTGAAAGTTATCAATTCTCTGGTAAAATCTTCTATTTCGCCTAGCATACACTGCTTACTTTCCATATCTGAAGAATAGTCTTTGACTTTGGTAAGCGCATCATGGGCTGCCTTTAAAGCGGGGTCGTAATACGCGATTCTATTGATGTATATGGTAGCTCCGTCGTCAACATCGTTTGAATTAGCATTCCCAAAGCATGTAAACAATTTATTGTGATTCTGGTTCAGCCTTTCTTTTAGTTTCCTAGAAGACAATCTCTTGCCTTGTACATCCTCTTGGTCAGCGAAGAAATCATTCCACAATTTTACGGCGTTCTTATCTGTTATGTAAGCATGAACAAACGGCGTGTCTTCCTTTAGTGTTAATTTACCAGAAAGTTGATCTTCTTCTGAGAAAGAAATATTTTTTAGGATCAACATATAATCCATGTCTGGAATTTTTAAGTTTGAATGACCGTAAAAGTACAATCCTTCACTCCAACTTCCGGAGAGTATCTCCTTTTCAATTTCGAACGGTGGTTGTTTATCGGAATAATCTTCCCAACATGGGAATATCGGGCGGAATGGGAGGTTATCCATTACCATTACGCGACCAAAATAACTTTGCCCGAAGACAGTATTTATTTTATGTGCGTTCCCCACCATAACCTCATTAAATGACCTTGCGCCAACAACGGGTGTCCACATTCTTAAAATAGCATCTCGAAGAACACTTGTATCGCACGTCGAATAAGCCATTATTAATTCTCGTTGTTTCAATTAAATGCTACATAAAACATGAATACATAGTAGTCTAAATAAGCAGAGATACATCTTAGGTAAGTAGCAACCTAAGATCTAGGCAAGAAGTTAATAAAACGCCTATGAAAAATCAGTAAAATACAGAACATAATATTCCCTCCAATCTGAATAATGTTGGCTGTAGTTTCAATAAATGTGTTCAATAGTTCATCGATGGTAGAGAGCACCATGTGTAGGATAGATTACTCATCTTAATCAACATTGTAAGGCGGAATTAAAGGGTATGAGAATAAATTAAATTACAAATGATGTCTAGATGTTTCATTAGCTTTTGCAAGTGTTGTAGCTTAACTGACGATATTTGTTATAATATGTTATTTACCGCCTGGGAGGTCCGTACTGAAAAAAAAGAGAGACGTATGCCGTTTATTAAGGTGCTTTTCTATTTTTTTATGTTTACGAGCAAGTTGCATGTTGTAGTATCTATTGAATCAAAACTTGTCACACTGGCCACTGTTTTTTCATTGTTTAGATTTGACTTTTTCGCATTTTGTTCGCAGAAAAGTACATTATGGGCAATAAGTCAATTGAAGTCAATTCACTGTTTTCTACTATCTTTAGTATCGATAGGTTGGATTTCGCAAATTTTTGGGTGGTGTTTCGAGTGTGAAAATTCACTCCACTCCTCGCCCTCGGTTTCACGGCTTGTCGCTAAAAAAATAAGTCATTTGGACCACAGTCAAGATTTCGAATAAAGCAGCTGGGCACTCCTGCAGCCGATCAGACTGCAGGAAATATAAAAATATCGCCATGCATGCACAAATATAAAAAATTATATATAACATCTTTTGAAATATTGATTATGATATTTTTCTAATATTTTTGGTACATTAAAAGAAGAACACATGAACATGTAGGAATTAAAACATATTTCACTGGACAATAAAGCGATGAAAATGGCTGAAATATGTTCAGACACTAATCTCGGCTATAGCTTGCCGTTTGAGCAAATCACTTTAAAACTTCTGAAATTTATGCAGGGCCGTATAACCGGTACGCGATAATTGGGGGAAGGGGGTGCATATTCATATACTCGTGTCCCTAGATTTATGTTACATATATGCTGAAGGTCAGTGACAGTATAACATTTGTAGTGCGCATGAATATGTGTGTATGTAGCAATTACCATATTAGACCAGACTCGCGTTTATTGCCACCTTTTTATCGTCAGTCTGATATGTTTTGAAATACGTCCCGACGTTTCTCGTAATTAGCTGAAAATGTTTTCTAATTAGATTCCCACTCGTCTCCCCAACTATGTACAATTATCAACCTTTACGAAACTAAGTAATTTACCTTGACTTTGGAGCCTTGCCAATTTGTGACGATTGCATGTATACAGTAATTTGACAACTTGCTTTTAGTAGATTTCATCTGTTAGCAATTACTTAATTTTAATATACACAAATATCTTTTAAATTATCTGTCAGTCCAGGTTTATGAAATTTTAATATTCACAAAATAAACGCTCCAAGTGGCAGATCTCATTCCTTAAAGTGCCTATCACCCAATTTTTTTTATTTTACAATTTGAAAGTGGAGCATACTAGTAATGATATTTTTCGGAAATAAAAACATTTTTACCCTTTTTTAATGCTTTTTCTCAGTCAAAACAGTGTGAAAATAGTGCATTTTTTAAATATCTAAGCTTTCTGGCCGTGCGAAGTGATTTACGAAGAGATTGGGCCTAGTGACGTAGCACGAGGGACTCGCATTTTGCAATTTGTATTTACATCTATTCCGCTACTAGCTTTACGCGCAAATTTCTTCGAGTTTTATAAAAGAATATGCCTAATAGATGTGTAGCTGGTGGTTGTTCTAATGTTCCTGACCCTTCACAAAATATCGGTCTTCATAAATTTCCCGAAGATAACGATTTAGAGAAGAAAAGACGACGACTTTGGGTTGCATTTGTGCGGACAAAACGTGCAAAATGGTCGCCAACAGCAAACTCCCGGCTTTGTTCACAGCACTTTCAAACCGAAGATTTTGAAAGTCCATTTGTGACTATACCTGGAACGGATTTCGTTAGTCGATCAGTATTACGAAAAGGTGCTGTTCCTTCGATTCATAAGACTCCTGAACCCAGCAATTACGACAAACATGGCCAAAGCCAAGACAGTGTCGATCCGACTCATCCAAGTTCAACGAGAAAGCATCGCCGTGTAAGTACAATATTCTTTATTCACTCCGCTTTATTCATTCACGCATTCTGTATAGTCAACTCAGTAAACTCACAAACATGCCCTTCTCGTTTGGATAGGCTGTAAGAGAACTACTAAAAGAAAATGTTGCCAAAACCAGTGAGGCTGAAGCTAGTACCTCAACAACATCCACTACTGACGAGCCTGGCTTGGTTGATGATCAAACGGTGACATCTGACAGCCTTTATCCCGTCCAACAACCTTTATCTGTAAGTTGAACGATTCAAATTTGCAAATTTACCATTAGAAATATGTTTGCTGAAAATATATCACAAATTTTTCAATTATTATTTTCTAGACTGAAGAGGCTTCCTGCCAAACACCAGAGTGTTTAGGTTGTAAGAAATTGAAAAGCCAAAACCGCCAACTCTGCAATAAGATTATTGATCTTAAACTAAAAATCCAAGTCAAGGAGGCTGCAATACAAAAACAAAAAGGTGAGAATACCTCAACATCAAAAGCACAACAATTTTCATGGGTAGAAGCACAACAATTATCATTGAACTAGACACAAATAGTTCTAGGGGTGAGGTTTTTCAGGAGGTGCATTATTCTATCACTACAAAGTGCTGTGCACAGTCTTTCAAAGTGTAATGTTATATTAGTGCTCTATACTATAGTTAGCATCTTCTACTACAGAGAGTATAGATGAGAGTATGGCCAAAGTAGCTGCTATGGAGGAGAAATTAGAAGACGAAACCTTTGTAAGCAGTGATGAAGAAATGGACATTGAAGAGGAGCCTGATTATTCAGAAGTTTCTTCTCCTGAACATAGCTTGGCTTCTGGTACTGAATCTGCTCCAGAAGCAGATTTGTCAGAATCAGACTTGTCTTCAGATGATGAAGAACCACAAGTTATAAAGTAAGTTTAACCTGTTAAATGGCAGCACTCCTCCCTAGCTTGAAAAGCAAAATCATCTGGCGTTAGACAGAGTTAAAAATAAAGTAGGGCACATCAGTGTACATACAGTACATCAAGGCTTTCCATCAGGGCATTAAAGTTTTTAAAATTTTCTATGGGCAGTTCCTGCAGTAAATTGTACACATACTGTAATAAAATGTTAACATATTAATAAAAATATGTCAAGTACTGTAGCTAGAAGGAGTAATCTGTTATGGGAATGTAAAATCTATCCCATGAAGATCACAAACTTAATCGTCTCCTCTCGCCAAGGAAAAGTCAAGTAGCTAGAAGGAACACAAGATCCAATAAAGATTATTCTCACAATTTTTATAGTAAAATTAGCAGATTTAAGAACAGCCCAATTTCATATGCTGTAAATATTTTTAATAATAGTCAGAAGTGGGAAATCTATACATTTTAATTACTAGTAAAAGAAAGCTTATTGTAATAGGATATATATCACTTTGTAAATTGCATAGAAGTTTAGCCTTGGTTATATTGTGTGTAATTTATTCCCAGTATAATAATAATTATAGTATTATTTAGAACTGTTGAGCATGTTCTAGAAGTCTTGAATTATGTTTATTAATAGATATATTTTGTTGTTCTCATTGTTATAGGACTCCAGATAATTCAGAAAACTTACGAACCGAGCCAAAGTTCATTGTGTTCTTGTCTCAACTACTGCTCCTATTCAACGTATGTCCAGCTTGTAAATCAGAGAAGCCCTTTATTGAAACGAGTGTTCTTGGTACTATGGTTAAAATAACAACAAAGTGCTTTAACCCTGACTGTTCATCTCCCGAGAATACCTGGAAAAGTCAGCCAATCATGACAGGAACAAAAATGCCAGCAATGAACTTCCTGCTCTGTTTTTCAGTCCTGGTGTCTGGTGCTTCACCATCCAAAATATTTCTAGTTTTCAAGAATTTTGGATTATCTTGCATTTCCTTGAAGACTTACTTCAAACATCAGGCTGTGAGTATATGGCTATATGCAGATGGGGGACTACTTCATGTATGCCAATTTTTAGGTCCTGACACAGGGTCAGGGTGTGTATACATGAACTACTGGCTTTAGTTACATATAATGTAACTGCATGACACATTTTTAACTATTTCTTTAGAACAAACTCTTTCCCACTGTGCATTTGTACTGGAAGAAATACCAAGAGAAAATGATGGCCAAGCTGAAAGCAACAGAACAGTCTCTAGTCATTGCTGGTGATGGCAGGCATGACAGCATGGGTCACAGTGCCAAATACTGTGCCTACACTTTGTTCTGTTGCACAGTTCCCCTCATCATTGATTTTTCCTTGGTTCAGGTAGGCATAGACACCCACATTTTATGTACTTACTGTAGCTTTTCCAAGTGGAAAATAAGTCATTTTATCATTATATTAGTTACAGAAACAGTTAGGTAACTGTAAAGTAAATGGCAAAAGTGAATGTTGCAGAGATAAAAACATGGCTGACTCTTTTATTGACAAATGTGAAACCTAATACCCAAATGAAGGAAAAAACCTCACAACACTGCCAGTATCTGCCAATGGCACAATGTACCCTGGCCACTTTATTCTTTTACTGCCAATGATTTTTCTTGACATGGGGTCAGAGCCTTACTAATTTACAAGTTAAAAAGCATATTATCCTCTTTACTAATCTATATCCTCATTTATTTTATATAATAGAGAAATATAGCAGGTAACAGTGGAAATTTTCAACATGTTTATTGATGCCAAACAAAACAAGAAGCTAGAAGCAGCAAGATTGGAACTGCAGGCAATGACACCAGCCCCAATGAACACGATGTTGGAAAAACAGCCAAGGGACAAGGCAACAGCATTGTGGAAAAAGAGGAAATCCATGGTTGTACAAGAAGTGCCTAGGACTGTGCAAGGTATATTCTTAAAGCAAAGACAAGTTGTAAAATACATTTAATTAACAAGAGAAGAATATTTACATTGTGCTCTCTTGTGAAATTTTTGAGGATATCAACTGATTACACATTTTTTGTGTTTTAGTGAATGAATCTTCAATGACTCAAACCGTTTTACGAAAGCCAAGATATTGTCGATCATGCAAAAATCCCATGAAAGGACATAAAAATGTAAAGGACTGTCCAAAAAATATGTAAAACTAGTAATTTTGTTCAAGTTAATTACAAGTATCTAATGCACAAGGCTATCACACCCTTGCCAATTAAAATCATCTGGCATTAGATGGAAAATTTGGTTAACCCACTAATGGGCAAGGCTCTTTCCTTGACAAATAAAGTATGTAAATTGTATGTCATTAAACAGAGGAACAGAATAACTAGGCTGCATCTGAGCTTAGTGAATTAAGCAACAATGCACTCCGGTTTATTCTTTTACTCTGTCTAATGACATACAGATTGATAGGTTAAGGGAAGAGCAATGTGCAAACCCATTGAGTGGCAGCACTCTCCACTTGACATGTAAAATCGTCTGGCATTAGCAAAGTAAAATACTAAAGTAGGGTGCATCAGGGTGCATTGCCATTTAAAGGGTTAAGAGATGCATGGGCAGTTTGTTTGATTGACCCATTGAGTGGCAGCACTCTCTACTTGATGAATAAAATTGTCTGGCGTTAGACGGACTAAAATACTAAAGTAGGGCACATCAGGGTGCATTGCCACTTAAAGGGTTATTAACCAAACAAACTAACTACAAATAGATGTCTCCAAAAAGTGTGCTACCTTATTATTTTACTCTGTATAACACCAGACAATTTTACTTGTCAAGGGGAGAGCTTTATGCATTAATGAGGTAATCACTCTTAGTTATCCATGTCTTCATCTTGAAAACCAACAAAATATTCATTGCTGTCTTTGGGTTGGAAGTTGCTCCTTATTGCATGGTAGGCACATGCAGGAAGTGGAATCCTATGTTTTCCAACATGCTCATATACCAGGTGTATAAATTGACGGTATGCCACACTTCTCATGAATCTAAAAAACAGAAATTCATTCATATGACCAAAGTTATGACACACAATGACAAAGTAGAAAAAGACCGCTATAAAATACTTTATTGGTAATACTATAGAAAGGTTCATGATAGCTATCACAATGGATTTTAATTGATCATTGCCATCCCAACTCCCAAGAGCATTGATTATAAGCAACATCTTATGCTACATGTTTGGTACTCTTGGGATTTTTACCATGTTAACCAAGGTGAAAATTAACCCTACTGGTCTTAGTGGTCTATACATTAATATATACCGTATAATCTATTATATGGCTGATGTAAACACCTTAACACCCCCAATTAACAAAAATACAGAATTATTGTCAAGATGACTTACGCCTCATCTGAACCAGTTTGTAGATAACGCTTTTTGTCAATGGTCCTGTACTTCCCAGCTGCTAACCTTAACGACCATCTATCAAGGCAGACAGTTCCAAATGCTGGATGTAATGTTATACATTCTGGAGCAGTTTGCAAATCTTCAAGCACCCATTTATCAGACAAGGACTCTACACATTGCTCTATGTCTTGACAACATAAGCACTCATTGGGATTTTGCAATAGGGTTGTTGAGCATTTACCACAAGAGCACCTAAAATGTGATAGCAATGGGTCAGCGATTTATACATAATGATTTATAATATTGGCATTGAATTTAAAATGTTAAAAATACATGTTAGTTTTGTTTCAGACTTACCAGTTACTAAGGCTTTCTTTTCCAGCTAAACGATCTTTCAAACTTGCAAGCTTTTGTTCTTTTTCTGCTTGTCGTTGTCTGTACTCTTCAACCCATTCTTCATCCGCTATAGGCTCGCTTGAGTACGGTTGCACATCAGCAAAGCTCGTCTGTTCAGACTGTTCTACATCGCCATCGTCACTTTCTGAAGCTTGCATAATCTCCGTTTCAATGAGCGAATAGTTACCCGGAATATAGTTATATTCCGAGTCATCGTCAGAGATAGAGCATTTGTCAGACCCGGAAGACGTTCTAGACATTATCGACGTAAAATTTCAATGAAATAATCCAAAAATAAGCTTGAAATAGCAATTCTGTTCGTATATTTATACAGTAGCAAACACAACACGACTAACATGAGTCCCTCGTGCTACGTCACAGGTTACCAGTCCTCGATGCGCTCGGCCAACATTATAATCATGGGAAAAAAAATTTTTTCAAAAAAAAAATCGAATTTATATTTGTTTTTAACTATACTTTTCGAATAAAAAGTAAAAAAAAATGGGTGATAGGCACTTTAAGAAAGCTACGTTTTTGTGAACACGGACGTCACCCGAAAATTGGTATAACTAATTTTGGCAGCATTTTGCATCATAGCGCACGTGTATAAGGAAACAAAAAACTTTAAAAATCTTATGTTTTCTCATATGTGTTGAAGATTATCACAAACTGACACAAACACAGTTTTTAATCCAGTCCTACTCGGCAATCTGACGACCGTGTTCACAAAAACGTTGCTTAAGCTAGCTATTCCGTCACCGTTGTTGAAATATACAGTGCATGTGCGCCTGCCATGCTAAAACAGACAAACATGGCAACGAGGCCATTGGGGCAAAAATTCAATAAACTGTTAAGTCTGTTGTGCGACGAAACCCATCGAATCCCTCGATAACCTAGCATTATGTGCTGTGTCGAATAAGACTATTTGAAATGTCTATTTCTATCGAATAAATAATACAACAAATTAAATTGGACGGAAATTTGACGTCTAAAAAAACAAGACTGAATTTATAAGAACACAACACAAAACCTTATTGTTTAAAAGCACATTCAAGGAGCCACTTTTCTGCCATGTCATACCTATTTTATGAGCCCCCCCCACCAGATATTTGTAAACTTAAGTTGATCAATAATCACCCGTAAATGTTGAGGTTCCATTGAAACAATTACTCTTTGACAGATGTAATGATACCCTGCTTTCCACGAGCCAATAAAAAGCTACAAGTACAAAAGACATAAATTAACATTAACTATAACATTAATTAATAATTAAAACAAGTAGCACTTACAATCATATAAGTTGCGGACATTTGGCCGATTTATTTAGCCTAGTTTAGGATGTGGTGCCATTTTGTATACAGATTGTTGACCAGCATATGACTATTTATCGTGAGCAACTTATTCTAGTGTGTGTGGGGCTGGGGGAGGAGAGGGAGGGAGTGGACCTAGAGCTTGTCTGGGGCATTCTTCCACAGAGGATGTTTGCGTTTTCGGGGCTTCAGCGGAGCATTTTCCACGTATCCTGAAAATAGTTTTTATGAAAGGATTCAAGATTTTGCAGTGTACTTTTAACTTTTTATAATCTCAGTTTTGAAATAACATTAGCTCCGTATACAATTGCTTGCAACGAATTGCTTTCATTCCTATTGATATACACACAAGCAGTAATAATGACAATATCAATGTAACGACAAACTACAATAGATAACTTGATGAGTGGCAAGAAAAATCAAGGTGGAAATTAAGAAGTATACAACAATCCTGGAAAAACTGCTTCCAACGGCCGGAACATTCTTTAAGACGGGCATCTTATCGTTTAGTGCGCCTATAGCTTTAGAGTCCATGCACCCGAATTGTGAGCACTTCCATCTACGACGGAGCTTTTTTGTCCTAGAGCGCTAGCACGCGCCTAGGCAGCAAAAAGAAAAGCAAGCACAGTGGCTAATTGACATAATTCACGTTGTAAAAATTGCGGTTGCCATAGAGCATTTTAATAAAACGCAAAATAATAGACACTCCGAAAATTGTAAACATTTTCATTCTTTTTAGAATAAGTTTCGACTATAATTTAAGTCATCTTCAGAAAAATGCCACGTATTTTGAAAAGCCAACTATTTATACGCTAGATGCTTGCGCGTTCAAGGTTTGAGAGTGAAAATGTTTACAATTTTCGGACTGTCTATTGTTTTGTGTTTCATGTTGTAAAATGTTTGGGAATTAATCAATTATAATTGCTTGGTTAAAAAGTTGAGGGGTTACTTAGTTCATGCATGTATTTCTAGTATTAGAAAGTTAAGATAGCTTGTAGGAGAAAATTAGTACACCATTGCTTGGTCTCATATTATATGTAATCTTATCACACCAAGTTTGAAACTCTACGCCTCATATGCGACATAACGCTTGCATGATGGTAAGAGTCACAGAGGAGATTCACTTTTTTGGTAATGTTCTGGACACCATAAAAAGTAGGCAAAACCCATTGTGCAAAATGACATGTAACTTTGGTCAGCGATTCCTTATTTTGGTAGATTGGCCTAACACAGTTAGTTCCTTAAAATATACTCCCATGTGTTTCAAACGGAATATAAAAAATATACAGTACCTCTGTAAAACAATATAAACTTAATGCTGTTGCTCCAAGATTGTAAATAGCCATTGGAATTCTAAGCTCAAATGGTTGTCGTTTCTCCATGAATTTCGGTCCTATTTTGACAACGAACAGATATAAAAGACACGCCGACAGTGGACTGAGGATGGATGGAACTAGAAGCCATTCTTTGGTTCTTGGATCTACATAATATATGGAAGTACAAACACATCATTAGAAAAGTTATAAGTGTAGGTGAGAAAATGTATACCAAAAGTGAAGAAATATATAAAGTGGTGTGGTTCTGAAACGCTAACAGGGGGTGACAAAGGATGCGGATGAAAAGGCGTGAAGAGTGCAACATGATAAACGTGGAAAATTCCAGTATTTATTTTTGGTATTAGCAACTGTTCAATTATAGTGTTTCTTGGAGAGAGGATTTAAGTTGAAATGAACAATTTCGATATAGCCGAAGCCATTTCAGGTTAGAGCCACATCAGGGGTGGAAAAAGTATCGGAACCTGGGAACCTAGTTCCCAGAAATTTTTTTGATTTGAGAGTTTTGCAGAAAATTTTCCAGAAAATATTTCAACATTTTGAGATAACTCTGTTTACTCAACTTACAAGTTACAACTATTCTACTTTATTTACACTGTACATGCTAACATCAGCAGCTTTTAAATATTTGACAGAAATTAATTCTTTTACCCATCCCTGCTATCACAATGACTGGTAAAATGGTAAATATATGCTCTGCAAAGTCTCCAATAAAATGCAAATTAAATAGTAAACAAATAAAAGTGATGGAATAAATAAGATGATAGGACACTTAGTTAAGCGTTAGATCCTTACTATGATGTTTGTGATGTTATTCTGAGTGTGTATCCACACCGGACAAGCTTGAAAAATATGCCTGGCCACGGTGGGAATCGAACCTACGACCTTTGGAATACTAGCCCAATGCTCTGCCAGCTGAGCTACGTGGTCAGGTCGGTTCGAGTATGTGATATTTTGGAACTGAGTTTAGTTCCTTCGACATCAATGTAATCTAAAAATCATGATTTTTGTGTTGGTGTTGTGTACTCAAGTGAATATGATGTTTGTGATGTTACTCTGAGTGTGTATCCACACCGGGCAAGCTTGAAAAATATGCCTGGCCATGGTGGGAATCGAACCTATATGACCTTTGGAATACTAGATTAGATTGATGTTGAAGGAACTAAACTCTGTTCCGAAATATCACATACTCGAACCGACCTGACCGCGTAGCTCAGTTGGCAGAACATTGGGCTAGCAATCCAAATGTCGTAGTTTGCCCGGTGTGGATATACTCTCAGAGTAACATCACAACATCATATTCACCTTAGTACATAACACCAACACAGAAAAAATCAAGATCCTTACTAGTTGGTCATAACTCATAACTGTGGTATATAACAGACAACTATTGTGATGTACAAGAGTACAAAAACCAGCCTAAAGCCCATTATTACTAAAGTACAAATAATACAATAATTATGCATTTGTTTTGTTATGTTTGTAATTGTAACATTACAAATTTTACAGAAAATTTCTAGCCTTCGACCCAGGTTCCCAGAAAGAAAAAAAAAATTTCCACCCCTGAGCCACATAACTGATCTAATGGTAGTAACAAAGTACAAATTATCAAAATCGTAACATCATTTCAACACTACAGTTGTAAACAACTTTCCAGGTTATGATTTTGCAATATGCCAAACATATTTGGACCTTATACAGTCGAAGTTCCGCTAATCGCTATTCGTAAAGCAGAAAATGTATATACTGTATGGTGAAGCAGATTTTAGACACCACTAGGTGGGGTGCGCACCCCTGAACCCCCAAGGTAGATGCACCCCTATAATAGCTGTGTCATGAATGTGAAAGACTACATTTTGAACAATATTGCTTGGTGTTTTACACTACGATTCAACGACAACCCGACTCGAAATATGTAAAAGAAAATGGTTGTTTTTAAACTTGCTGTTTATAGAGATCCAAGTTTTGGTACATGTAACTGCTTTGTTGATAACGACACAGAATAGGAAGGTATAGCAGAAGTGTAACTCAAGCAAGTATTTGTCCGCGTTTTTACAAGAAATTTGTCATCAATCACGCCATCCTGGCTAGTACAACCGGCACTTTGTACCTACCAAAACCTGATAAAAACTTCCGGTTGTACTATAGCCAGGATGGCGTGAGCGAGTTAAAATTTTCGTGGACGTAAAACAATAAAGGAACCGACTCAAGTTACACTTCTGCTATACCTTGTGATAACGCTACGAGGTCGGCAAATAGTATAGTAGAGCTCCCAGGCTGCCTTGATTTGAAGTTAAAAATTTCCACCCTATGTATTAATTCTTGTTGAAAATAGAAGGACATTGTGTATTGGCAATATGCAAATTATTAGTACAGTAAAAACCCGCACTATTTTTATGTCAGGCTGAATTCGAAGTTGTTCTTTTATCATGGGTACTTAGTGAGAGATAGTTGGTCTTAACTGGTTCGTGTTTCTAGTCAAAAACAATTTAGTGTTTTAAATTATTTGTTCCCGTAACTAGTAAGCTGTTGATAGTAGGCCACTAGTATATAATTGCTATTTTGTATAATTGCTATTTTATATAATTGCTATTTAAAGCCTTTAAAGATATTTAAAACGCGATGACAGCAATCTGACACTCGATTCTTTTGTTCAGTTCCAGTGGCAAACGATAATGGCTCTGGCTCTTATAGACAACGCAACTAAACCTGGATTATTCCATACCAGACACGTACCACTAATACTGTCCAACCAATTGTAGTACTCTTTAGCTTCCGTCACAATGTCATCCATATACGTACGATTACCTGAATTAAAAATAAGAAATCATTGATTTGACACTTACATGACAGTACCGTTTCCGATACGTTCGGTGAAATTGAATTATCAAACGAAAAAAGAAGACGTGCATGCATGATTTTTCGCATTTTAAATACTTGTGTATTGAAGGCATCACTGTACTGTACCGGTAATAAAAATGCAGCTTATGTTTTATAAGACAATTACTGAATTCTGTCTTTGAAGGTATCATCAGCAACGTAACGCAGGCATTTTTGGTCAGTAGGAACTGGAGTCAGAGTTGCGGTGCTTTCTCTCAGCTCCGGCTGGAAAGTCAGAATGACAAGCATGGGCGTCAATCCTGGGGGAGATGGGGGGGGGGGGGG
>CACRXK020008412.1:0-20865 GCA_902702795.2 Paramuricea clavata
CATCGTTGCCATCATGGTATAGTTGTAAAGACTGAGGCCATCATGAGCAAAAGTTGTGGACCGTTTCAAGGTAAAACTCTCGTAACGTTTCGTATAATTTTTTCTTTATTTCTTTTTGCCATTATTTTTCCAAAAAGTCTCTAAATCGCACCTCCTAAGAGCTGAATATTCATTATTAGATATTTTTTGTATATTAGGACAATTTTGAGTCCATTTAACCAAGGATGACGAGAGATGAACAAGGATGAACAACTCTGAAGAGAATTCTTCTGTAGGGTGAAATCGAAAATATCTACATACGGCTAGTATAACGCAAAACAGCGAGTATTCAAGTACTGCAATTTTTTAGCTGTTTACATCATTGCCTTCATGGTATAGTGGTAAAGACTGTGGCCATCATGAGCGAAAATTGTGGACCGTTCCGAGGTAAAACTCTCGAAACTTTTCGTATAATTTTTTCTTTATTCTTTTTGCCATTATTTTTCCAAAAAAGTCTCTAAATCGCTCCTCCAAACAGCTGAAAACTCATATTTTGAGTTTTTTTTGTATATTACAACAATTCTGAGTCGATTTAACCAAGGATGACGAGAGATGAACAAGGATGAAGAGCTCTGAAGAGAATTCTTCTGTAGGGTGAAATCGAAAATATCTACATACGGCTAGTATAACGCAAAACAGCGAGTATTCAAGTACTGCAATTTTTTAGCTGTTTACATCATTGCCTTCATGGTATAATGGTAATGACTGTGGCCATCATGAGCGAAAGTTGTGGACCGTTCCCAGGTAAAACTTTCGTATAATGTTTTCTTTATTTCTTTTTGCCATTATTTTTCCAAAAAAGTCTCTAAATCGCTCCTCCAAACAGCTGAAAACTCATATTTTGAGAATTTTTTGTATGTTAGAACAATTCTGAGTCGATTTAACCAAGGATGACGAGAGATGAACAAGGATGAAGAGCTCTGAAGAGAATTCTTCTGTAGGGTGAAATCGAAAATATCTACATACGGCTAGTATAACGCAAAACAGCGAGTATTCAAGTACTGCAATTTTTTAGCTGTTTACATCATTGCCTTCATGGTATAATGGTAAAGACTGTGGCCATCATGAGCGAAAGTTGTGGACCGTTCCCAGGTAAAACTTTCGTATAATGTTTTCTTTATTTCTTTTTGCCATTATTTTTCCAAAAAAGTCTCTAAATCGCTCCTCCAAACAGCTGAAAACTCATATTTTGAGAATTTTTTGTATGTTAGAACAATTCTGAGTCGATTTAACCAAGGATGACGAGAGATGAACAAGGATGAAGAGCTCTGAAGAGAATTCTTCTGTAGGGTGAAATCGAAAATATCTACATACGGCTAGTATAACGCAAAACAGCGAGTATTCAAGTACTGCAATTTTTTAGCTGTTTATATCATTGCCTTCATGGTATAGTGGTAAAGACTGTGGCCATCATGAGCGAAAGTTGTGGACCGTTCCCAGGTAAAACTTTCGTATAATTTTTTCTTTATTCTTTTTGCCATTATTTTTCCAAAAAAGTTTCTAAATCGCTCCTCCAAACAGCTGAAAACTCATATTTTGAGAATTTTTTGTATATTAGAACAATTCTGAGTCGATTTAACCAAGGATGACGAGAGATGAACAAGGATGAAGAGCTCTGAAGAGAATTCTTTTGTAGGGTGAAATCGAAAATATCTACATACGGCTAGTATAACGCAAAACAGCGAGTATTCAAGTACTGCAATTTTTTAGCTGTTTACATCATTGCCTTCATGGTATAATGGTAAAGACTGTGGCCATCATGAGCGAAAGTTGTGGACCGTTCCCAGGTAAAACTCTCGAAACTTTTCGTATAATTTTTTCTTTATTCTTTTTGCCATTGTTTTTCCAAAAAAGTCTCTAAATCGCTCCTCCAAACAGCTGAAAACTCATATTTTGAGAATTTTTTGTATATTAGAACAATTCTGAGTCGATTTAACCAAGGATGACGAGAGATGAACAAGGATGAAGAGCTCTGAAGAGAATTCTTCTGTAGGGTGAAATCGAAAAAATCTACATACGGCTAGTATAACGCAAAACAGCGAGTATTGAAGTACTGCAATTTTTTAGCTGTTTACATCATTGCCTTCATGGTATAGTGGTAAAGACTGTGGCCATCATGAGCGAAAATTGTGGACCGTTCCCAGGTAAAACTCTCGAAACTTTTCGAATAATTTTTTCTTTATTCTTTTTGCCATTATTTTTCCAAAAATGTCTCTAAATCACTCCTCCAAACAACTGAATACTTATATTTTTAGAATTTTTTGTATATTAGGACAATTCCGAGTCGATTTAACCAATGATGACGAGGGATGAACAAGGATGAAGAGCTCTGAAGAGAATTCTTCTGTAGGGTGAAATCGAAAGAATCTACATACGTCTAGTATAACGGAAAACAGCGAGTATTGAAGAACTGCAATTTTTTAGCTGTTTACATCATTGCCTTCACGGTATAGTGGTAAAGACTGAGGCCATCATGAGCGAAAATTGTGGACCGTTCCCAGGTAAAACTCTCGAAACTTTTCGTATAATTTTTTCTTTATTCTTTTTGCCATTATTTTTCCAAAAAAGTCTCTAAATCGCTCCTCCAAACAGATGAAAACTCATATTTTGAGAATTTTTTATGTATTAGAACAATTCTGAGTCGATTTAACCAAGGATGACGAGAGATGAACAAGGATGAAGAGCTCTGAAGAGAATTCTCCTGTAGGGTGAAATCGAAAATATCTACATACGGCTAGTATAACGCAAAACAGCGAGTATTCAAGTACTGCAATTTTTTAGCTGTTTACATCATTGCCTTCATGGTATAATTGTAAAGACTGTGGCCATCATGAGCGAAAGTTGTGGACCGTTCCCAGGTAAAACTTTCGTATAATGTTTTCTTTATTTCTTTTTGCCATTATTTTTCCAAAAAAGTCTCTAAATCGCTCCTCCAAACAGCTGAAAACTCATATTTTGGGAATTTTTTGTATATTAGAACAATTCTGAGTCGATTTAACCAAGGATGACGAGAGATGAACAAGGATGAAGAGCTCTGTCTCTGAAGAGAATTCTTCTGTAGGGTGAAATCGAAAATATCTACATACGGCTAGTATAACGCAAAACAGCGAGTATTCAAGTACTGCAATTTTTTAGCTGTTTACATCATTGCCTTCATGGTATAGTGGTAAAGACTGTGGCCATCATGAGCGAAAGTTGTGGACCGTTCCCAGGTAAAACTTTCGTATAATTTTTTCTTTATTTCTTTTTGCCATTATTTTTCCAAAAAAGTCTCTAAATCGCACCTCCTAACAGCTGAACATTCATTTTTAGATATTTTTTTGTATATTAGGACAATTTTGAGTCGATTTAACCAAGGATGACGAGAGATGAACAAGGATGAACAACTCTGAAGAGAATTCTTGTCCAGGGTGAAATGCAAAAAATCTACATACATCACGTAGAACTGAAAACAGAGAATATTGAACTATTGCAATGTGTTAGCTGTTTCCATCGTTGCCATCATGGTATAGTGGTAAAGACTGAGGCCATCATGAGCGAAATTTGTGGACCGTTTCCAGGTAAAATTCCCGAAACTTTCGTATAATTTTTTCTTTATTTCTTTTTGCCATTATTTTTCTAAAAAAGTCTCTAAATCGCTCCTCCAAACAGCTGAAAACTCATATTTTGAGAATTTTTTGTATATTAGGACAATTCTGAGTCGATTTAACCAAGGATGACGAGAGATGAACAAGGATGAAGAGCTCTGAAGAGAATTCTTCTGTAGGGTGAAATCGAAAAAATCTACATACGGCTAGTATAACGCAAAACAGCGAGTATTCAAGTACTGCAATTTTTTAACTGTTTACACCGTTGCCTTCATGGTATAGTGGTAAAGACTGAGGCCATCATGAGCGAAAGTTCTGGACCTTTTTCAGGTAAAACTCTCGAAACTTTTCGTATAATTTTTTCTTTATTCTTTTTGCCATTATTTTTCCAAAACTGTCTCTAAATCGCTCCTCCAAACAGCTGAAAATTCATATTTTGAGAATTTTTTGTATATTAGAACAATTCTGAGTCGATTTAACCAAGGATGACGAGAGATGAACAAGGATGAAGAGCTCTGAAGAGAATTCTTCTGTAGGGTGAAATCGAAAAAATCTACATACGGCTAGTATAACGCAAAACAGCGAGTATTCAAGTACTGCAATTTTTTAGCTGTTTACGTCATTGCCTTCATGGTATAGTGGTAAAGACTGTGGCCATCATGAGCGAAAGTTGTGGACCGTTCCCAGGTAAAACTCTCGAAACTTTTCGTATAATTTTTTCTTTATTCTTTTTGCCATTATTTTTCCAAAAATCTCTCTAAATCGCTCCTCCAAACAGCTGAAAACTCATATTTTGAGAATTTTTTGTATATTAGGACAATGCTGAGACGATTTAACCAAGGATGACGAGGGATGAACAAGGATGAAGAGCTCTGAAGAGAATTCTTCTGTAGGGTGAAATCGAAAAAATCTACATACGGCTAGTACAACGCAAAACAGCGAGTATTGAAGTACTGCAATTTTTCAGCTGTTTACGTCATTGCCTTCATGGTATAGTGGTAAAGACTGTGGCCATCATGAGCGAAAGTTGTGGACCGTTCCCTGGTAAAACTCTTGAATCTTTCCGTATAATTTTTTCTTTATTTCTTTTTGCCATTATTTTTCCAAAAAAGTCTCTAAATCGCTCCTTCAAACAGCTGAAAACTCCTATTTTGAGAATTTTTTGTATATTAGAACAATTCTGAGTCGATTTAACCAAGGATGACGAGAGATGAACAAGGATGAAGAGCTCTGAAGAGAATTCTTCTGTAGGGTGAAATCGAAAATATCTACATACGGCTAGTATAACGCAAAACAGCGAGTATTCAAGCACTGCAATTTTTTAGCTGTTTACATCATTGCCTTCATGGTATAGTGGTAAAGACTGTGGCCATCATGAGCGAAAGTTGTGGACCGTTCCCAGGTAAAACTTTCGTATAATTTTTTCTTTATTTCTTTTTGCCATTATTTTTCCAAAAAAGTCTCTAAATCGCTCCTCCAAACAGCTGAAAACTCATATTTTGAGAATTTTTTGTATATTAGAACAATTCTGAGTCGATTTAACCAAGGATGACGAGAGATGAACAAGGATGAAGAGCTCTGAAGAGAATTCTTCTGTAGGGTGAAATCGAAAATATCTACATACGGCTAGTATAACGCAAAACAGCGAGTATTCAAGTACTGCAATTTTTTAGCTGTTTACATCATTGCCTTCATGGTGTAGTGGTAAAGACTGTGGCCATCATGAGCGAAAGTTGTGGACCGTTCCCAGGTAAAACTTTCGTATAATTTTTTCTTTATTTCTTTTTGCCATTATTTTTCCAAAAAAGACTCTAAATCGCTCCTCCAAACAGCTGAAAACTCATATTTTGAGAATTTTTTGTATATTAGAACAATTCTGAGTCGATTTAACCAAGGATGACGAGAGATGAACAAGGATGAAGAGCTCTGAAGAGAATTCTTCTGTAGGGTGAAATCGAAAATATCTACATACGGCTAGTATAACGCAAAACAGCGAGTATTCAAGTGCTGCAATTTTTTAGCTGTTTACATCATTGCCTTCATGGTATAATGGTAAAGACTGTGGCCATCATGAGCGAAAGTTGTGGACCGTTCCCAGGTAAAACTCTCGAAACTTTTCGTATAATTTTTTCTTTCTTCTTTTTGCCATTATTTTTCCAAAAAAGTCTCTAAATCGCTCCTCCAAACAGCTGAAAACTCATATTTTGAGAATTTTTTGTATATTAGAACAATTCTGAGTCGATTTAACCAAGGATGACGAGGGATGAACAAGGATGAAGAGCTCTGAAGAGAATTCGTCTGTAGGGTGAAATCGAAAAAATCTACATACGGCTAGTATAACGGAAAACAGCGAGTATTGAAGTACTGCAATTTTTTAGCTGTTTACATCGTTGCCTTCATGGTATAGTGGTAAAGACTGTGGCCATCATGAGCGAAAGTTGCGGACCGTTCCCAGGTAAAACTCTCGAAACTTTTCGTATAATTTTTTCTTTATTCTTTTTGCCATTATTTTTCCAAAAAAGTCTCTAAATCGCTCCTCCAAACAGATGAAAACTCATATTTCGAGAATTTTTTGTATATTAGAACAATTCTGAGTCGATTTAACCAAGGATGACGAGAGATGAACAAGGATGAAGAGCTCTGAAGAGAATTCTTCTGTAGGGTGAAATCGAAAATATCTACATACGGCTAGTATAACGCAAAATAGCGAGTATTCAAATTCTGCAATTTTTTAGCTGTTTACATCATTGCCTTCATGGTATAGTGGTAAAGACTGTGGCCATCATGAGCGAATGTTGTGGACCGTTCCCAGGTAAAACTTTCGTATAATTTTTTCTTTATTTCTTTTTGCCATTATTTTTCAAAAAAAGACTCTAAATCGCTCCTCCAAACAGCTGAAAACTCATATTTTGAGAATTTTTTGTATATTAGGACAATTCTGAGTCGATTTAACCAAGGATGACGAGAGATGAACAAGGATGAAGAGATCGGAAGAGCACACGTCTTCCGTAGGGTGAAATCGAAAATATCTACATACGGCTCGTGTAACGCAAAACAGCGAGTATTCACGTACTGCAATTTTTTAGCTGTTTACATCATTGCCTTCATGGTATAGTGGTAAAGACTGTGGCCATCATGAGCGAAAGTTGTGGACCGTTCCCAGGTAAAACTTTTGTATCATTTTTCTTTTATTTCTTTTTGCCATTATTTTTCCAAAAAAGGCTCTAAATCGCTCCTCCAAACAGCTGAAAACTCATATTTTGAGAATTTTTTGTATATTAGAACAATTCGGAGTCGATTTAACAAAGGATGACGAGAGATGAACAAGGATGACGAACTCTGAAGAGAATTCTTCTGTAGGGTGAAATCGAAAAAATCTACATACGACTAGTATAATGGAAAACAGCGAGTATTGAAGTACTGCAATTTTTTAGCTGTTTACATAGTTACCTTCATGGTATAGTGGTAAAGACTGAGGCCATCATGAGCGAAAGTTGTGAACCGTTCCCAGGTAAAACTCTCGAAACTTTTCGTATTATTTTTTCTTTATTCTTTTTGCCACTATTTTTCCAAAAAAGTCTTTAAATCGCTCCTCCAAACAGCTGAAAACTCATATTTTGAGAATTTTTTGTATATTAGAACAATTCTGAGTCGATTTAACCAAGGATGACGAGAGATGAACAAGGATGAAGAGCTCTGAAGAGAATTCTTCTGTTGGGTGAAATCGAAAATATCCACGCTTGGCATAAAATGTTTCAAATTCGGCCACAAGAAATGTTCGAAATTTTGCGGATGGCGCGCGTATTTTTTTGGAGTCTGGAGACGAAATTAATTTTGGAAATGTGCGCTATTTTTAGATAGCTGCGGTGACATGAAGGGTATCCTTAGAGAAATATGTACTTTGGGGATGAATAGCGTGATATTAGGGGATCAGAATGGTACCAAAGTTGCCATGACTACCTTTATTGTTTTGCCGCTTGCGAGCATTCTTTGAGAGCAATTTCGCAAACAATGGCGCATCGAAGCCAAAATGTTAAAATTGATGAATTTCGGCTTCGAATAACTTTTGTTTTTAAGGCCATCCTTTTATAATATTTGGTAGGACTAAATTTATAGCCTTTATCTAAATTCCTACCGTAGCACTTTATTCGATTTCGTCTTTGATCGCAGTAAAAATGCATTTGAATAAGGCCACCAAATACAGCGTTTCGATGTCAACGCTAATAATATAACGTTTAGCGTCTGAGGTTGCGGTCAAAAGAAAGATGGAATTATCGACCAAGACACAGAAATTGAGGAGATTAGACGAAAAGGTATGTTTGGCATTTGTTTATTGTATTATTTGTACGAAACAAGGGATAATATATTGATATGTTTTGAAAGGCAGGCGTGTGTACTTGTTGACTTGTATATTGTATACATTCTTGAGCGCTCAAGAACTATAATACCTATAGCGGCCTATGGCTACAAACCCTTTAATTAACCCTATATTTTCGAATTTGGAGGGTTTAAAACAAGCGAAATATGTTTAAAATTACGAACAATAATGTGTTGTATATTATATTTTCACATTGACAGTTGTCACACAGATTTATTATAAGTAGATTGACTAGACAATATGCGATGTTCCATAGGTAAATTCTAAGTTTTGAGGGATTTGTAAGTAATCTTTGAGAGAACTGGCTCAGTGTTACATTTCAGCACAAAACATGCAATTCTGACAATGTAAACTCTGTTACTATATAAATGTGAAGTTTTTTTAACTTTGAAGTTAGAAAAATCTTTTGAATATTGAAACAAACCTATAATTGCTTGCAAATTCAGGTAAACCACAGGCACAGCTGGCAGCGTGGCCTAGGTGTTGTATTTGTACACAGACTTGATTTATAGTTTCAGCAATCTATGAACTCATTGAGTCGCATTGCGCCCTCGCCGCCCTGATGGGCCCTACTTTATTATTTTACTTTGTCTAACGCCAGATTATTTTACTTTGTCTAACGCCAGACGATTTTACTTGTCAAGGGGAGAGTGCTGGCGCAGCTTAATTGGTTAACTAGCCTATATGTCTATGTGTCTAGTTAGTGCATTGAGTTACATTGCACCCTATGTTATTATTTTACTCTGTCAGTCTCTATCTACCAGCAGACAAGTTAACTTGTCAACAGAGAGCGCTGGCGCTTAATAGTTAACTAGCTTATATGTCTATGTGTCTAGTTAATCTATTGAGTCGCACTGCGCCCCGATGCGCCCTACTTTATTATTTTACTAGAGCTGTCTAACGGCAGACGATTTTACTTGTCAAGGAGAGAGCACTGGTGCTTAAACGGCTTAATGATTAACTACCCTATATGTCTTTATGTCTAGTTAGTGCATTGACTCACATTGCACCCTATGTTATTATTTTACTCTGTCAGTCTCTATCTAACGGCAGACAAGTTAACTTGTCAACAGAGAGGGCTGGCGCTTAATGGTTGACAAGCTTATATGTCTGTGTGTCTAGTTAACCCATTGAGTCGCACTGCGCCCTGATGCGCCCTACTTTATTATTTTACTCTGTCTAACGGCAGACCATTTTACTTGTCAAGGGGAGAGCACTGGTGCTTAAACGACTTAATGATTAACTACCCTATATGTCTTTGTGTCTACTGTAGTTATAGTGCATTGAGTCACATTGCACCCTGATGCACCCTATGTTATTATTTTACTCTGTCAGTCTCTATCTAACGGCAGACAAGTTAACTTGTCAACAGAGAGGGCTGGCACTTAATGGTTGACAGGCTTATATGTCTATGTGTCTAGTTAACCCATTGAGTCGCACTGCGCCCTGATGCGCCCTACTTTATTATTTTACTCTGTCTAACAGCAGACAATTTTACTTGTCAAGGGGAGAGGGCTGGCGCTTAATGATTTAAGTTCTGAAAGTAGCAAGGAAAACCACCCATGTGAGGCTTATGTTTTTATATACCAATGATACAGCCACAATACATCCATGGATTGTCGGTCCACCTTTTGTGTTAACTCAGTAAGCCGCAGTGTTTCCCAGTGTCACCATCAGTCATTTGCTTGTTTTGTATATGCGATACTGAGTAGATATGTGATGTGCCCCAAAGACAGTCGTGTTTACAGGCTATACCCGTAGTAATCGGGCTACTTTGTTATTTTGGTCTTATATCAGTCAGATATTTAAATTTACCCTTAAAGACAGTTACCGTACTGTAACAATATTGGGTTTATCAGCTATAGTGATGCAAGATTTTTAATCTCTAAACCTTTACCATTTTCTTCTAGGTCTTGCAAGGCAAAGTTTATTTACTAATGGCAGAATATTGTGAAATAATGTGTCACTGACTTTGGCTTATTCCTGCCTACTATACTGAACTATATGTGTATTAAGATTGACTATGACTGTAATATTAACCCTGTCAGTAATTGCCAAGTGCAAGTGAGGGTTGATCTAATTAAAAATGTATTATTATTTGATTGCAAATAGTGTTCTCAATTAAATTGTCAGGTCTAATAAATATTTTTGCCAGGACTATTGGCAAATATTGTTCCCAGTATTGTTCCTTATGTTCAGTAGTGTACTAAACATTTGACCATGGAATAACAAATTCATAAACTTTTTTATCCAGTGTGTATTATTTTAGTCTTTTTGAATTGATCACATGTGAACATTTCCTGCACATGTAAACAACACATTCATATGGGTTTTCTTCTCTGTGTGTTCTTTTATGTGTTAACCCATTGAACCGCAATGCGCCCCATCTATTTTTTTACTTTTCTAACGCCAGACAATTTTACTCGTCAATGGGGAAGCTCTGCCACTTAATGGGTTAAGCACCCTGGTTGTGGAAGTATGAACATCAATGGATACAAAGACATGGTGTATATCATATAATTTATTAATATACAAATCAAAGTACTTTGCCAATGCAGGAAGTTCAAATAATATACACATACCAGTAAAATGCCTGTCACATACTGATACACAGGCAGTCATAATGGGTTACATACAGTCACTAAAAACACTTTTAACTGCATGTACCAAAAGAGAAATTTATCACCTTACTCCTTAGTTACTTAGTATGTCAGCCATATTACTGGTAGTATGCGTGAGATACTGTATGCTAAATAAAGACCAGAAAGTTAGAAATATGACATGCTAGCGAATATAGAATACCTCAAGTTATCTTTATTAACATGTACAGTACATAATTCAAAAATATTTATAACTGTTTCAACTGTTAGCACAGACATGATACTGTAATTCCTTTCAATGTGTGAAAGCTTTCAAAAATTCAATATAGTTGCTTACAAATTATCCATCCTTGTATATTGATTAAGCCAACACTAGTAGACTGCGAAATTAAGAGATTAGACAAGCCTCCTGACAATGAGCGGTAGGTCTATGTAAACTTTCGTTTTAGCTGTTATCTTTATTTTACGTCGTCTGAGCAAAATCCATTCGATATCACTTAATTAAATCTTATACAAGAAGTATTTTAACATATGTCAACAGAAAGAAATTGACCAGTTTGCCTTTGCCAATCTGTTAATTCGAACGTGATTTTCTCATTGAAGGTTTGTTTCGCACATTGACCAGTCCCCATCGATTGTTTCCGCAATAATCCACAACAGTTTTCTAGTTCACAAGATGAAAAATTCGCCCTAACAGATTTTGCAATTCACTCCTAATCGCCGCCATCTTGAATTTTTTCTATGCTCATGGGCAAGACCGCTGAACTTCATGATCGGCAGTTTGGCCGATTTCGCAACATTTTATGCCAAGCGTGATCTACATACGGCTAGTATAACGCAAAACAGCGAGTATTCAAGTACTGCAATTTTTTAGCTGTTTACATCATTGCCTTCATGGTATAGTGGTAAAGACTGTGGCCATCATGAGCGAAAGTTGTGGACCGTTCCCAGGTAAAACTTTCGTATAATTCTTTCTTTATTTCTTTTTGCCATTATTTTTCCAACAAATTCTCTAAATCCCTCCTCCAAACAGCTGAAAACTCATATTTTGAAAATTTTTTGTATATTAGAACAATTCTAAGTCGATTTAACCAAGGATGACGAGAGATGAACAAGGATGAAGAGCTCTGAAGAGAATTCTTCTGTAGGGTGAAATCAAAAATATCTACATACGGCTAGTATAACGCAAAACAGCGAGTATTCAAGTACTGCAATTTTTTAGCTGTTTACATCATTGCCTTCATGGTGTAGTGGTAAAGACTGTGGCCATCATGAGCGAAAGTTGTGGACCGTTCCCAGGTAAAACTTTCGTAGAATTTTTTCTTTATTTCTTTTTGACATTATTTTTCAAAAAAAGTCTTTAAATCTCTCCTCCAAACAGCTGAAAACTCATATTTTGAGAATTTTTTGTATATTAGAACAATTCTGAGTCGATTTAACCAAGGATGACGAGAGATGAACAAGGATGAAGAGCTCTGAAGAGAATTCTTGTGTAGGGTGAAATCGAAAATATCTACATACGGCTAGTATAGCGCAAAACAGCGAGTATTCAAGTACTGCAATTTTTTAGCTGTTTACATCATTGCCTTCATGGTGTAGTGGTAAAGACTGTGGCCATCATGAGCGAAAGTTGTGGACCGTTCCCAGGTAAAACTTTCGTATAATTTTTTCTTTATTTCTTTTTGCCATTATTTTTCCAAAAAAGTCTCTAAATCGCTCCTCCAAACAGTTGAATACTCATAATTTGACTCGATCAGGAAGCCGGCGAACGGCTAAGCGTAGTAGAAAGTATATTAAAACAAGGCTATGCACGGCTAAGCATTTCTTGTATCAAAATGGGCAATAAAATTCCCCGGTGCCAAAACTTTCTGCATTAATATGCGTTTTGAATCTTTCTAACTTTCTAAGTCCATCTAGATCGAATACCCCGAAATTTTCTAAGTTTGACTTTGGTTTGTATAGGCATCATTTGTCTTGGGATAGTAACTTCTAGTTTTAGTTTACTCGATCACGAAGCCGGCGAACGGCTAAGTGTGGTAGAAAATATATTAAAACACGGCTAAGCACGGCTAAGCATTTCTTATATCAAAATGGGCATTAATATTCCCTTGTGGCAAAACTTCTGCATTAATATGCGTTTATAACTTTGGAAGTCGGCCTATAAGAATTTTTTTTGATTTTGCCCGAAAAGAGATTCACCTCATGAGATGAGCAGGTCACAACAATGTACTTGTGTTTTTAATTTTACCCGAATTACAAGTCGTCCACTGATGGCTTAGTGGTATGTGATTTGGCCTGTCTAGATAAACATTTGAGTTCAAATCCAGTTAAACTCATGTTTTGTGGCAGACTCACAATATTTTTTTTCCTTTATTTATTCTGACTATTTTTTATTTTTTTTATATCTCTATGTGCAAAATCCGTTTACAAGTATAAGAAAATATTGCCATGTTGAACCTGGCTCGAAAAGATAAAGCTAATCATTCTATATTGTCTAATTTCACAAGAATTTAAGGCAGCACTTGCATTGCGATAGTAACTTCTAGTTTTAGTTGACTCGATGCACGAAGACGGCGAACGGCTAAGCGTAGTAGAAAGTATATTAAAACACGGCTAAGCATTTTTTATATCAAAACGCGCATTAAAATTCCCCTGCACCAAAACGTTTTGCATCAACATGTGTTTTGAAAATTTCTAAGTCGATCTAAACGGAAAAATGGCCCGAAATGATCTAAGTTTGACTTTGGTTTAAAAAGGCAGCACTTGCCTTGTGATAGTAGCTTCTAGCTTATTCTTGACGCGATGCACGAAGACGGTGAACGGCTAAGCGTAGTAGAAAGTATATTAAAACCCGGCTAAGCACGGCTAAGCATTTTTTATATCAAAATGCGCATTAGAATTCCACTGTACGAAAACTTTTTGCATCAATATTCGTTTTGAACATTTCTAAGTCGATCTGAACCGAAAAATGGCCCGAAATTTCTAAGTAGACTTTGGTTTAAAAAGGCAGCACTTGCCTTGCGATAGTAACCTCTAGTTATAGTTTACTCGATCCACGTCGATCCGCGAAGCCGGCGAACGGCTAAGCGTAGTAGAAAGTATATTAAAACACGGCTAAGCGCGGCTAAGCATTTCTTATATCAAAATGCGCATTAAAATTCCCCTGTGCCAAAACTTTCTGCATCAATATGCGTTTTGAACCTTTCTCAGTCGGTCTATAACAATTTGTTTTTTCATTTTGCCCGAAATGAGATTCATCTGATGACATGAGCAGGTCACAACATATGTACTTGTGTTTTTAATTTTACCTGGGGACGGTTGTATAAAAACGTTGGACCTTTAGCCTTATAACTAAAATTTTGATCTAGACAAGTCTAGACAAAAATTTCATCACAGATTGAAAGAGCATCGAAGTTTCGTTGCGAAATGTTGTAAAATGCGGATAATAGAGCCTTGCGAAGTTTGCAATTTTCAGTCATTTTAGATTACAAACGGGAAATTGATACCCAAACACCCGATTTGGGAATCAATTGCCCATTTGTAATCTAAAATGACTGAAAGTTGCAAACTTCGCAAGGCTATATTATCCGCATTTTACAACATTTCGTAACGAAACTTTGGAATATGACTAATTTTGTGATGCTCTTTCAAGCTGTGATGAAATTTTTGTCTAGATCAAAATTTTAGTTATAAGGTTAAAGGTCCATTAGTTAACTACATGACTTACAGTGAAAATACAAAAAGTGTCCCACTTCCGCTTCTGTAGTTTGTTGTGATTTACTTTAATTTGTTCTGTTTTTCTGTAGCGATTACCGATTTATCGGCAAATACCGCGATAAAACTTAGTTTTTTTCTTTTTTTAAGTATGATAATTTGTAGCAAAGGGAAATAATACATTTTTCGTTAGTTTCATTGCATAAAAGGAACGAAATTTAAATTTTATCGCAGTATTTGCCGATAAATCGGTAATCGCTACAGAAAAACAGAACAAATTACAGTAAATCACAACAAACTACAGAAGCGGAAGTGGGACACTTTTTGTATTTTCACTGTAAGTGCGTTGCTCAAAACGTAGTTTATAGTCGGATAGTTAAAGGGGCAGTGTCACGGTTCTACTGCGCATCCAAAATATGCGCGAACTTGAAAAACTGTCTGCCAACAATTAATCAAGTTCCGAGTGAAATACGATATACTATTTATAATCCCTTCGTTATGCAGGACATCCTGTCTTTGTTTTAAAAGTTGAAGGCTGCTGCATCTTTTCCAATCATGTAGCATTAATTTTAAACGTTTCTTTGCGCTGTTTATTTGAGCCAATCAGCGTCGTGACACTGCCCCTTTTTAACTAATCACGTAGTTAACTGTGCGTGCGGCTTGCGTGGGGCGTTTAAACACAAAATTACATAACGTAAGTAGCGAGTAACTACCGCTGACACACATTATCAACATGATTGTGGACTCGTATTTTGCAAATAGGCGGGAATTTTATTCAAAAATTCAAAACACTAGAAAACAGTGAAAAATAACAAAAAAAAACAAGGAAAAACCGCCACAAAAATAATAAAAGAATGCAGTTTTTCCTTGAGATGTCTACGTTAAACCAAGGTACAGCTGTTTGGCAATTATATACCAGTGTTTCTTGGTGTAATGACCATACTTCGTCTTCGAGAAATCGTCCTGTGCAAAAATATGTTCTGTTCGAGGTTCTGTTTCCGTAAAAAACACCAAAGCGATAGCGTTTGAAGAGTTTATATTGTCAGGAAATATTCACAGAGAAGATAGCGAATGAAAATCTCAGGTAAGCGTTGCTTTTCATTGTTTTACTGAAAAATGTTGTTCAATCCTATACAAACGCCATTTTTAATTACGTTTTGGACAGTTAACTATACTCTAAAGCATAGTTAACTTTAACTACTTTTTAACTGCAGTTAAGGCTAACTACACATTTATACAACCGGCTTAACTACGTGATTAAAGTTAACTATTTTTTAAGGCTTTTTAACTACTTTTTAACTGCAGTTAGGCCATGGGAATGAAAGTCTCTGATTTGCGTTCGCTAAAATTTCAAACCACATGTGGGCGTTGTGAAAACCCGGAATCAGTGCTCTCACAATCAAATTTTCGAATTCCTTAAAAAAAGCTCGAAAATTCCTCAGATTTCCTTATAATTCCTTAAATTGGAAAAATTATCAGAAGGCCTGATCACACAGTTGCAAAAAGTGTTTTTCCTCCTTTTTTCAGTTTTTATAACCTTGTTTCTAAGCACTAAAATTTGAAAACATTTGATTGTTAGCGTAATGCCATAAAGAAAACATTCAACATGATGTATTTTTGATTGTTGCTGCATGAAGAGCTTAAAAAATCTGTAGATTTCAGAAGAAACAGCATATACTGACATTTAACTTTTGAGAATTTTAATGAAAAGACCAGTAGCGGACACTTTACGAAATATGGGGGGGGGGGAGGCTCGTGCCAAAGGCACGGAAAAATTTTAAAATTTGAATCCCGGAAATGGCATTTGCAGCGTTCTGAGAACACATTTTGTGAAAAACTAGGGTTTCAAAACACTGTTTTAAGTTTTGTTATAAATCACATGCCAAGCCATGTACAGAAACATATACTATTATATTATGATGACAATTACGTTATATGAGTGTGATTTGTGTTATTTGGTACTGGAACCAAATTGGTACTGGAACACCGAACATTTATGACATAGAGAACATACGAATATTTAACAATTATTCGCCGAAGGCGAGGTGATTATCGGTGAATAAAAACCGAAACGAAGTCGAGGTTTTTATTCACGATCATCACCGAGCCTGAGGTGAATAATTGTTTTAGTATAATTTCATAGGTGATTATTTGGAAAAAAATAAGAAAATACACATTTCTTTGTCATTTAATTGACAAAAAGGCTTCGGCTTGAAAATCACTTAGGTGATTATCGCGTAATAATCTCCTCAACGGCAACCAATCAGCGTGGAGAATTTTCAATAATCACCTATGTAATTATACTAAATGTAATTATGTGCGTATAATGTTGCTACTTTCAAGTTTAAATCTCATTTGCGTGGCGTGGTTATCCTCCGTCCAACGTTTTTAGTCCAGGATAAAATGTTTCGGAAATTCCTTAAAAAAATCCTCAAAAACCTAAATTCCTTAAAAAAATCCTTAAAACTCTTCAAAATTCCTATTTTTAAGGATAATTCCTTAAAAGTGAGAGCACTGATGAGCACTGAGCTATTATTGTACCTGTCAGTCGTGGATCGTTGTGACGCATTTCCGATGCGAAATGAGATCGATGAGATCAGATAGGTAATATTTAAAAACATGTCAGCTGTGGTGTGGGGAAAATAAGTTTAAACTGCCAAATCTACCAATTTTTTATGTGTGTGTAAAGATAGTGCAAGTGAGAGTCTGCTATTTTACGCGCGTCGAAACACTGTTATTCAAACATAAATATTTCGCGTTCTAGATCGAATTTAAAAAATACCCCCGAGGAAATTAAAGAAGAAAGCATGCTTTATCAGAATTTGTCAGTTTTGGCGAAAAAAATTAATATCGAATGTCACCGAGGGCGAGAACAAGGTGTTATTTTCTCACTCCTTTTGTTTACATGTTTCGAATTTCAGGCATTCTGATTGGTCAAGAACGCAAAATGTAAACAAACACGCTGATTGGCTAACATTATTTGCCCTTGTTGTTTTCGAGCACTTCTCTGCCCAAAATATATGTCACAAAAATGTGTTGCAAGTTATTGTTGTCTTGCTTAGCCGCCAGTTATTCGATTTTAACTATCTGTCTGACATTTCCAACATATTCCATGTCATTAATCAAAGACATTGACTCATTTATTTGCATTGTGTCCTGATGTGCCCTACAGTACTTTAGTATTTTAATCTGTCTATTGCCATATGATTTTACTTGCCAGGAAGAGTTCGCTGGTGCTTAATGGGTTAACAACAAATGGGTTTCAAAATAATTAATTTGTTAATATTAACATGCATCAGCAGGGATGGATCCAGCATGATCTCGTAGGGGGGGTTGGTGGGGGAGTTGCTATGGTGCCGACTGCCGAGTTGTGTCAGTCATGTGTGCCGCCCGCCAATCAACTACTGTATTTGAATTGTAATTGTTGTTATAACAGTTCACTTATCATCATGTTATTACTCAAAATACTGTATATCATTTTGTCTTTTTGACTTTATCATAAAAAATAGCACCCCCCCTGCACCCCTCTGGCCAGGGCTGGGGGGTTGCACATCCCCTGCACCCCCCCCCAAGTAAATCCATCCCCAATGCATCTTCTATTATTGTCATAATGGCACAAAAACTGTGGTCAGACTATTACTGTCAACAACATTCAATGTCCATGATGATTATCTGAGTAATTCCAGAAAAGATCTGCACATTTTCTGGCATCCAGAGGGGGAGGGAATAAAAATTTGATTGTCATACTTGTACAATATATGTATTATGATGTCTGAAGAGGGTAGGGGGTTAACTTCCAAATTTACTCCATAGAGGGGGGGGGGGTGGGTATGATGTTTTCTGGAATGACATATTAAATTGTGAGGCCTAAAAATTGCACAATCAATATTATATTACTTTAGGAGTGGGACATGCAACAAAAAGGGTGAGCATATAAAATATTTATTATAATAATAAATATTTTATATGCTCACCCTTTTTGTTGCATGTCCCACTCCTAAAGTAAGAGTGTTCAGCTTCTGCAGTAAACTCAATTCTTTCCATCGCTGGTTCATCAGAATTGAATATGCCATACACAACGATGGTGCCTCATTACCTGTAGCATTTCTTCGCAAAGGTAGCTGTGACAGCAGCTGTGACAAGAACATCAAGTAGACTTGGTACATGTAGTTTGAGCTCTTTAATAATATCATTCCACGAGAATTTGTCAAGTAATTCCTTAGTCTGAGCACGTGGAGCTAAAAGAACTGAAGAAGTGCCTATAAAACAGACAACTAATTAACCCTATACAGGGTGTATAAAAAAAAACGGAGTCCAACTTTTGTGCTTAATAACTTTCGGACTGCTACTTCTAATAAAACGGTTTTAGGCTTATTTTAAAGCCTGTTCATTTATCTTTTGACCAAATGGTCATCCGTGTCTTTAGTGCAAGTAATAAATGCACAGGAGAAAATTTAGTAAAACCTATCATGTTTAGATGCTGCTTAATTATACAAATTTACTGTGTTATTCCATAGTCGGTTGCAATGTTTGAATTTTTTTGTTCAAACTTTAATGTTCTTGTTGCCACATCGGAAAAACTAGTAAGAACTTGTTAAAAACATTCTAAAAGAGATTAGGTTGTTTTATTTATTTCAAAATCCTATATTATTTCCAGAAATCATCAAAACAAACTTACGTCCATGCATCGTCCGAACGAGCACCATCGAATCGGGCCGTAATGTAAATATAAATTAGCAAGTTGACAGCAAGCTAAAACACGCTTCAGCCAGTATTATAACGCATTTGAAGTCAGCAAGTGAATTTAAAATAGTGTATTGAAGCCATTATTAATTGATTTTTACAAGCAATTGCCAAAATGCCTCAATTTGCTCGTTTTGTTGACAAAATAAGTTATTTTCATCAAGTACCGGTTCGCTATTGCATCTCAAATTTTTGACTCTCCAATCGCAATCACTTAAAATATTATTATTCACGAACTTCTGGATTATATTTACGAAACAACCCACCGTTGAAAAGCTGAATGTCTACGCTTTAAAATAAATGTAAACCTGAACATTTTGCTTTAATATTTGTTTCGAAATTTATATTTGAAGCGAGGACTCCGTTTTTTATGATACACCTTGTAGAGTAATTGGCAATGATGCAACCTACTTTTAATTAGTATTTTACTTTGTCTAACGCCAGACAATTTAATTTACTCGTCAAGTGGATAGAGTGCTGCCAATCAATAGGTTAAATTATTTAACCCATTGATTTGTAGCACTCTCCACTTGGCAAATATTAATAATGCATCCTTTAAATAAAAAAAGACAATTTCATTGGCAAAAGTAATGGTTGTACACTCAATATGCATCTGTATACCACTATAAACCACTCAGTTTTTAGCTAATTATGAAGATTGTTCATTTTTAACCAGAAACATCAATTGGTATACTGTAGTATAAAACAAATTTTGCAAATTGTTATTTAGGAAAGGACAGAGAGAAAATAGCTGAATCACTTAAATGTGTACTAATATACCACCTTTTGATAGAATTTACTTTCTTTCAGTTAAGGAACATTTTCATTTCATTTTTGTTATGTTAACAATTTCCATTGGCATCTTAAATCTAGTACTCCTTCATATAAACTTGCAGTCAAATAGTAATGAAAGACTGTATTTTAAAAACAAAAGAATTGTTGACATAACATTTATTTCTAAAGACGTCATACTGTATATGGATACACTGTAAATTCTGAGGTGTAAAATTTACCCCTATATATGGGGGTGTAGTTGAGTGTCCACAGAATCCCCCGTTTTGGGGGGTAATAATTGAATTAATTATAAACAGGGTAAAAATTACCCCACAGACTTGGGGGTAAAAAAATTACCCTTGCATAAGGAGTAAATACCTTTTCACTCCATTTTTGAGGGTAAAACATACCCTATTTATTGGAGTAAAAACTTTACTCCATTTTAGGGGGTAAAATAGTTTACTCATTCAAATGGAGTAAAATATTTTACTCCGTCTTCGGGAGTAAAAATAGATGTTCTCTGTCAGTTACATATGTATAGCAATTAATGGACAAAACGAGTAATCAAGCAATGCCTTGGTGAAAAATTTTAATTATTTTGCAAAGAATAATTAATAAATACAACGTACAGTACCATAACATAGATACAATAACGGACCGTTCATTATAGCAAGCAACGCTTTACTTCTTTACGTTCTTGGTTATAAATACCAAAATATTAAAATGGCATAACGCATGCACAGTACATTTTTAGTGGAAATTGGAAAAAAAGATTATCCAATAAACTTCGCTAACATATCAACTCGAGACAAGCACGTAATACTACCTAATACTGCTTACTCTTTGTTCGTATACTGTACCAAATCTTTAACGAATGTTTGGACAGAAATGCGTTTCTGTCCGTTAGAACATTCCAATCCAAATAAATAAGAATCGATAAAATAAAAGAAATCTTTGTGTGCAACTGGGTAAGCAATAGAAAAAATATAGTAAACACAATACAAACATGATATTACTGTCTCTCCTGGGA
>CACRXK020008413.1:0-20865 GCA_902702795.2 Paramuricea clavata
CCCCGGTTCAAAATTTTTGAAGGCCCCCCTAGTAGAAGTGCCAAAGGCACGAGTCGAGCGCCGTATATGCACGAAATTTCTAGGGGGTCCAGGGCATGCTTATCCGGAAAATTTTTGAATTTAGACTCTCTGAAATGCCATTTCCTGGACTTTGGGGAGAGATTTTACAGAATTTTGATGGTCATAAAACTACATTGTAACATATCAGAGGCCCTGACCAATGTTTTTGCTCTATTGCCTAAGCCTGGGGGCCCCCATTTAGGTTGGGGCCCCCGGGTTCTCACGGTCTGAGCCCATAGTAGTTACGCCACTGAGTATTATGTTTGGATCCCTTCCTCTATTTTTAAAATATAATCTTTAGTGGGACACTGATAGGGTTCACTGCACAGGGGATTGGCTTTATAAACTCAGTTGGAATCTTCTCAATGACATATAATTATGTAAACAAAAACACAGTTTGATATGGCATTGAGTGACAAAACATTTTTCACTTTCCTTTCAAACGCCCATTAAACCTATACGTATATTTAGAATATCTAGCTTCTGTCAGGCAAAACAAAGCCTTTATATATAATACATGTGCAATTATTTGTCGTATTAAATTCTATGCCACTGTTGCTATACAAATGAGTAGCAAAATTTAACATACCTGTCTTTCACATCGCACTCGAGTTGGTTTTGGCGCAGAAAGCTGCAAGTTATACACTAGAAAATGCAGAAGCGTTTACCTTAGTAGAACGTCATTATATAATATCACCAATTGCGACAAGTTTAGATAATTTGTAAAATTATTTCAAGGTAAAAAATTGTAGTAATTTTTGTGTAAATTCATAAAATTAAAATTCGATATCCTGTTTCGCAATTTTATTTTGATACGATAAAAATACATTGTCGTTTAAATTAAAAACAAAACACAACACACATAAAACAGCATCTCTATATATTTTAAGTACACGTCCAAGGTAAATGCACAATACTCACAATAGCTTTTCCATACTGGTGGCTGGACTTCGTGATAGATCGAGCCTGAGAATATTCGAAATAAAAATTCAATAATTATGTAAACATATTTGTAGTTGAAATTGATGTTTATAGATCACAAGATCATAAGATAATATGTAGTTAGTTTAAAACTACTTAATACCGTCAGGCTCGTTCTCTTCGTCTTCTTTCATATTAGTAAGTTTTAAATAATGTTCTGAATTATTGAAAATATTCCTGTCTTTCTATTCAAAGCAAAGCCAAGCAACAAAAAAGCAGCTGCTTTTGAATTTTTCTGAAAAACAAGACCAAAGACTGGTCAGCGGTTGCCAACATATTATCCCTTGATATCCTAGGTTTTCCCCACCGAGCTGTCAGCTATGAGCTTTTGATCATAATATCATATTATCGAATTATTATAATTTTGATTCGAGCCAGTGACCCTATTCTGTGATTCCAGCAAAGCCTAGAAGAATGCCTGCGAAGGAGACTAAACGAAAGGCCTCCATCTTCGGATCTTCCAGTCCATATCATTATGGTTTTTCGAACTATCGTGACAGTTTGTCTCCAATATTCTCTCATATTCCAAGTAGTCCGCCAATACCCCTGCTTACCCCCAACCTCATTCCCAGGCTTACCCCCTTACAGCGCAATAATTTTAAAATAAACATGGAGGAAAATATAAAAGGGAGAAAGAAAATATATTGCGATGTTTGCGACACATTTATATCGTCAGGTAAGTTTAACGTATTAGGGATGGCTAGAATATAGTTTAAACCATTGCTGGCATATATGCTACTAGTTTAAAATCTTTACAGCATTTCATGTAGGAATGGACCGATATTGACATCAGGGATGGATCCAGCTCAGCTGATCTGGTGTGGGGTGCTCTGGTGCCGACTGTCGAGTTGTGTCGGTCATGTGTGCCGCCCGCCCATCAACTAGTGTATTTGAATTGTAATTGTTGTTCACAGTTCACTTAGCATCATGTTATTACTCAAATTACTGAATCTCATAAAAATAGCCCCCCCCCCCTGCACCCCCTCTGGCTAGGGCCCCCCCTCCCCCAGTAAATCCATCCCTGATTGACATATTGATAGTTGACCAGGGTGGAAAGTTTTTTTTTGTGAGCCGAAGAGTTGATCAAGGTTCAGTAACATGCGCCAGTGGCCGCACAAATCCTGTTTTAAACATATTTCACATGCTCCCCTGAGTTGCAATGTCAACACTTCTTTAGTGAGACAGAACAGATAGTAAACATTTGAAAGAAGGTCAGTCAGCTATCAGAGAAAGGACAGCCTGCACGAAACCCCCTGCTTTGCCATATTTACTCGTTCTCTCAGAGGACGAGAAAACTGATTGGTTCAAAATGAAAAAAATATGCTAATTTATGCTAAAATTCATACAAATTTTGACGTTTCTTTGATTTTTGCATTCAAAAGAGCTTAAAGTCACGATTTACGGTTCAACAATAAAGGTATTTACGAACTTGGTTTACGAAGCTCTAGAGATATTGACTGTGGTGTCTTCGTTGGATTGCTGTCTAGCGCCTCTTTCACAAGCGTGTTCGTTTTGATCAATTCATCGATGACAAATAGATTTTCTCTCTGAAGTGATGGCTTTAGACACCTTTAATACTATCTTCTCTGCATCGCTCGAAACATTAATAACATTAAATACATCACGGTTGACCGCTGTCGAAACTGCAAATTTTTTTTCCGTAGACAGTCGGACTCCTCATTGATAGTCGGACGCATCATTGATCCGCGTCCAGGCCTCCGCGCGTTATCGATCGATCCCTTCGTACCCTGCATAACCCACTGGTATACCATATGTCCATCATTCCGCGTTGTTCCAGTCTTCGACCACGTGTAGAAAGATTTTCTTCGCGATGCTATAGCAAATCTACAAACTTTGTTTTTCTGGTTCCGAAAATACTCAAGAACTGTTATTGCGAATTAAAACTATATACCATCCTAATTGAACAGAATCAGTATAAGATAACTGGCGTGCAAGGAAATATTGGAAGATTCAAAGCGACCATCAAAACCACTTTCCACAAATAGAAGTATTGCAGAATACCCGTCCACTAGTAATATCATATCATGTAGCCCAGCCACATTTCACTGGATATGTATATACCAGATCTTATTGCCTGATTCTAATATACACAAACTAATTACTAAGACAATATTACGAATTGATACAATAAAAGAAATATCATGCAAGACTTTTAATGTTTAATATTATTATGCTTAATATGCTTTATAATATAATTTTTTTTCTCCCAGCGACGCTAATTAATCATAATCTGTCAAACACCAATGTCCGGTTGTGAGGAACATATTTACATATTACACCACATTTAACTATTTAAGCTCTCTATAGCATGAGAATTTAATCTATTAATGCTAACTGTCGCCTTGATCTCAAAATAACTACTTGACTGCGTATCCACGTATCCGCTAAAATATAGAGCTACCTATAGTATGAGAATTTGATCTAATGCTAATCTAACTGTATGCCTCGTTCTCAAAATAACCGACTTGACTGCGTATCATGCGTATCCACTAGAATATATAGAGCTACCTTTAACACTATGACAATTTAATCTATTCATGCTAAGTCACTGTATGCCTCGTAGCTACCTTTACCACCATGGGATTTTAATCTATCATTTACTAGACTATGAGACTATCAATGTATTTATTATTAATCTATTGAGAATAAATATAGATGTATTAATACATCGTGTCCATGTTTGAAAGGCATAGCTTAAAAAGTCTAAAAAGTGGACGGGTATTCTGCAATCGCTCCGAAAAGAGTTACAAAAAACAGTTGCAAAAGTAAAGAAAAGCAAGTGGAAATGGCGAATATAACTTAATAAAATATGTTAGATGTCATCACCACACAAGATATGAAGCCACAATGTGTCCTGCTCAGATTTTGACATCTCAACCAAACAATACAATATTTTGAAATCACCAGTTACGTGCGCAAGACACACTGGGAAGGCGCATCTGATAAGAAGAGTATCCGCTGAATATTTTGTTTAAGGGCGCGGGTCAATGATGCGTCCGACTATCAATGAGGAGTCCGACTGTCTAAGGCTAGGTGGGCGGAAATGGCAAAGCATGGGGTTTCGTGCAGGCTCTACTTTCCCTGAGAGTCGCTGCGCAGGCTAGCGCAGCATCAAATATGTTCAAGCGAGGCTTTGAGTATTGATAATCGCCTCGTGATTGGATTGGCCTTTATAATTCTTTAGGGACTCGAGAAATTTGTGTTCCTGGTTGTAATAGTAGCTAATTAAATGGTGGTTATAACTTGTGATATAATAGTAACAACTAGGTGTGCAAATCCGATCGGATTCGTTCGGATTTCGGAACAAAAATATACAAAGTAACTGTGAAATGGATACCGCCGGAATTTCTTGCTAGAGGTCGAAAGGAAACGAGCAATAAGACAAGAAAAAGCGTCATCACCTGAGCCTGAGGAGTTGGTAAAAGAGAGTTTTGATCTCGTAGAACCGCAGTCTAGTTACAGTTACGCTGTCCTTCCCTACATTAAAGGCCTAACAGAACCACTCAAAAGAATCCTAAAACCCCATGACATCCGAATAACAACGAAACCCTTATACACTCTGGAACAGTCATTTCCTTCTGCTAAAGACAGACCATCACCGGAGGATCAGACTAACGTGGTCTAGAAGATCAATTGTGCAGATTGCTCATGGAGCTACATTGGCGAAACTGGCAGAGCGTTCAACACTAGGCGAAAGGAACACAGGAGAAATGTAGAGCTCTATAAAAGTGGTTCAAATATCGCTAATCACGCTTGGACAAACAACCATAGAATAGATTTCAATAGCGGGAAAATAATTGACAAAGGCAACTATCGGCACAGAGAAACACTTGAATCATGGCACACTGCATGCACAAAAAACTCCGACAACAATTCAAAACATTTACCGGAACAATACCGCTTTCTACTTAGCAAAAAACTCTGAATCTATATAGCTACATGTAATTTAAGTCATTAATCTTGTATGTAGGCGGAACTGTCATATTTCTGTCATTTTGTATCTATATGTAATTGTAAACCGTTGTAATTGTCACACTCTCATTGTAATCCACCCGTTGAAGACTGCAGACTGGCAGTCGAAAGCTCGTAATTAAATAAATATTTAAAAACCAGAGAACGTCTAAAAACGTATTATCCATAAAAAGTACTTTTATATCCATGGAGAACCTATTTGACTTTAAAAATAAGCTTGAATTTTTGTTGTGATATAGGCTAATTTCTTTGCAAACAGTGATTCAGTACTCCGTAATGTACTTGTTGTATATGAACAAAAGTTTAAAATGAATTCAACATCCGTCAACAAAAAGGAGTAGCGCTTATTACTACTCTGTAGAAGATATAGACAATTAATTTAATTCACTAGGAACCCGTTCTACAATTATATAAACTAGAAATCGGCCAACAAATTGTCACGAAATACTACAATGAAAATAGGGTCTCTGAACTACCGATTTCACCGAACGGAAAAGTTGCTCTGCAAAGATCGCCCCTTTGACCAATTTTCATCAAGTAGATCATCGTTTTATCAAGTCAAGGATTATATATACTTTAAAATAAAAGAGTAAAAAAACTGGTGATAAACGGTAGATTTTGAATAAAATACGAATATCCGTATACAAGATCTGAGCGTTATTATGAAGCACTCGATACTTTCTCCAACAACATTTGCGCTTATTTTTTTACAAAATTAAAAATATTCACACATTAAAGATATGAAAATGTAATTTGCATTACAAAGAATTGTTGGCTTACCTAAGTTATACCTTACACGTCGATTAAAGTCAAGTAAAGCCCTTACAAAGACGCGTGCCACATTAAACTACAGGTCACATGGCGGTAGAGAACTCGACGAAGTATTCATGATATTTCATAGCCAGTTTAAACGGCGCTGTGTACAAGTCCTGTGAATTATGATGCCCAACACACCGGGTAACAAAATTTACCACTTTGTTCGGCTGTTCCAAGAATAATACACTTTTCAGATACAAGGTCGGATCATATCATGTTCTTCGAAGCCTCTCAGCTCAAAACAGTCCAACATAAATATCGCCATTCATCTTCTTCGTATGAAAATAATATATAAGTTTTCCTTTCAATTGCTTTGCTTTAAAATCAGTCATTAGGTTGTTGAAGAGTTAGCCTAGAACTTCCAACAACTGCTTTCAATTTGCGGGAAAAAGCTCACGAGCCCGCACCAAGTCCACTCTGTTACCGTTGTTTTATATTTCTAAGCTTCCGAACAGCGGAATTGCAAGTTCAGTATATACTTGGTTGCACGTCGCTGAATCCTTTCGCCCATACTTTAGTAGCGTATCCAGATCACATCTGCAAATATAAGATAGATGGCGATTCTATTACAGAACTTCATTTACTGTATAAATCTGTAATAAACTTTGCATTTCGTCTTATGAACCCCAGCATTCTACTTGATTTTGCACAATTTTGCGAAACCTGTTTACACAATTGTTTTAAATTACTGACATTACTCTGGAGACTGGACGTTTAATACTCCAATGGCCTTTTTCAACGACGGTTACAGTTAGAAGGGTGTTTTATTTTATTCCAGAATTTTATAATATTAAAATTTTACTCCTATACAAGTTTCCTGGTAATGCGCTGTACTTTGTACATTTAGTCAGAGTATAAAAGTCAGGTCTGTGGATGTAGACCAAGATATACGAGTTTGTTCACATCCTTCTGCAGTGACTGTGCGTGTTCAGGCGATTTTATGGTGTTAAAGATCTCTGTGTCGTCTGCTGGAGTTGCATCTTCACCTGTAGAGTACCCTTTCGAGGGAAGCTTTCACCGCCTTTTGACAACCCCCCACCCCCGATACAGAACACTACAAATTTAATATGTGCAGTTATTAGATTCAAGATTACATATAACAATTTTGTAATCAAAGGCCGTTGATGCCGACTCACGGGTAAGATCAAATGAAAGTGACGGAAAGAATTAGAGCAGTTTGCAGTAGTTTTTGCAAACCGGGCAACGTGCGAATTTTGCCATTTCACCCATTTGTCGTGCTTCATTTGCCAAATCAAAAGAACAAACGCGTGCTCCAGCCCGATTTCCGGTTCTGAAAGGCCCGATTCACTGGCAAACAGTGCGCGCGAAGCAGGCTGGTAATTTCCCATTGTTTAACTGCCCCACACCCCACACACAAGTAACCACAAAGACGTCAGAAATGTCCCATCATTTGAGTAAAAAATGTCCCATCATATTACTACATCTCTTAATGAATCATTAATTGATTATTTGTATAGGTAATCATGCGATGGCGAGTACAATTAGGGATTAATAGCACGAGTGATATTTGGAAATTTTGCCAAAATTGGACGAGCCGCCGGGGCGGGTCCAATTTGGCAATATTTCCAAACATCACGAGTATTATTAATCCCTAATTGGACGAGCAACGTCGCATGATTACTTGTTTATTATTAGCTTGACAAAATTGGATAATTCTCCATGTCAACGTCATATTCTCTCCAAAGCCTAGGCTCGATTACGAGCCGGCATTCGGAAGGCCACGGCTGATAATCGAGCCTAGCCAAAGCCCACTCCTGCCAGACTTTCAACCAAAATTTGGTGCAGTTTTGTTCATATTTTCATTTAGTTTTTTTGCTTTAAGTTCCTCTGGGACAATTTTTGTGTTTATTAATAATACCTTTCCGCCATTTTGTTTGTTTTGGAAAAATTATTAATTGTACTCATACAATTAATGAAATAATTGTACTCCTCTCAGCCAATCAGCATCCAGTAATTTTGTCATGCTAATAATAAAGTTAACACCAAACCCTTGGCACTATTTATAAATTGTGAATAAATATTTTTAGAACCATTACTAGTTATGCATAATAATGGAAAGAAGCATCAACGATTACTGAAAGCTCGGGAGGATAGAAAAGCAAGTACAGAACGAAGTATATATGTTCGAGGCTTCGAAAATAAAATCACACTGGAAAATGATCTAAATGTATATTTTTCTCAGTTTGGAAAAGTGTCGAACATATTTGTTGACAAGGAAAAGGTTTGATATCATGTTTATATAATATACAGTATTATAATATTGCTTTCGTAAATTCTGAAGGCAAATTGGCTAATTAGAGCCGTGTTGATATAACTTAATGTCAACACGGAAACGTTGAAAGATTTCTTTCTTTATATTTCAATTGTGCTATATTATAAAACAAATATAAAACATTTTTTTCCGTATTGATATTTAGTATTTTTGCACAAGTGACCATAACAAATCCCACATGCACGTTGATTGGTCAAATCTGACGTATTAAGCTTTGAAGGTTTTGAGGATACAACAACAATTTATTGGAAGCATATACATTAATGGTATTGCGTACGACTACGTAACAAAATAATAAAACTATATTAAATTGACCCTATACGGCTACGTAATAACAGTTTTAGCATAAAGCCCAAAAGTGTTCTTTACAGTAATAAATTGTCTTTTTTTATTACAAAAGCTTCGGAAATGAACCATGCAATTTTTTACATTCAGAAGGATCAACATTGTTGAATAGGAATAGAACTTTTTCCGTGGTATTCATTCTTCTAAAGTTTTGATATCGACTGTTCATATCATTGTATAGGGTAGTTCTAATTTGGTTATACAATATACAATGGAATAAAAAATGTGTTTCATTTTCTATGTATTGTGACCCACAGTGGTCACATGTTCTTAGATTTTCTGGTATTTTGGGAAAGCTATGTCTTTCTGTCTCAATTTTTAAATTATGGTTTCCCATTCGAAGCTTCGCTGTGGCTTTACGATGATCTCCATTTTTAATCAACTCCAAAAATGAGGAACATTTGATATCGTATTTGATTTGATATCGTATTTGAAAGTTGAATAAAAAACAAGTTTTCTATTTGACTTCAGAAGATGACAGAATTTGATGTAATTGGGATTGATGTTCTATATTTTGTTTAATTTCAAATAACCATTTATTGTATTAAAATTGGATGGTGAGGTGTTAGCCCGGGTGACCGAGGGGTGGCCTGGGACGGCTACTGGCACTACTGTTACTTGGACTCGGGTTAAGATCCATGCCAGAGGTATCTTGAGCAGACCACCAAGGGTGATGAACCATCACCCCTCCTGAATTATCTTTGTTACTATATAGTATCTATGTTTTGTTGATTCTGTGTTTGAAATAAGCGTGTGATTTCGATTACGCATGAAATGAAACAAGGTTTAGTACAAGATAACGCTAGTTGTTTAGAAATCTGAAGACATTGAAAAGCAATACTATTTTCTGGTTGATTAATTTCAAGATGAATCCAGAATTTTAGTATGTTTTCATAAATTGTTGATTTTAAAGATAATCGGCCTGCTGATAATCGTTCGAGAGACAACGTTTGGAGCTCTTTTGTTTAGCCCAAAGTAGTGTTTATAAAATTGTGTGTGCAATCATTACCCGTCAGTTTTCCATTTATCAAAGTTCAGTTTCTCGTACGCACCCCAGATTTCTGAATTATACAATAAGATAGGACAGAAGAGAGAGTCAAATAGTTTGTTGCATATTGTTACTGGAAGTTTATAAAACTTAAGATATTTTTTGGTTGTAAATATAGATCGCCTCGTTTTATCAATTGATATTTGTTTTGATAATGCAAAGCTTCCATTGCTGGAGATTGAAAAGCCGTTATAGTAAGCCGTTATAGTAAGCCGTTATATTCACCTACAGGTGAATACAACAAAACCGAAATTTTCAAAACAGCGGTTAGCTGTTTTGTGAAAGTTACTGATAAAGAAATAAGCGAAATTAAAATATATATTCAATCCCAAAAACACAAAAGACTTGTGTAAAAATACTAAAACAATTATTCGCCTCAGGCTTGGTGATTATCGGGGAATAATTGTTAAATAGTTATATCAACACTCGTGGAAATTGTGAAAACTGGAAATTGTGTGAAAACACTCCGCCTTTCGGGCGTCGTGTTTCCACACAATTTCTCGTTTTCCCGATTTCCACTCGTGTTGATATACCTGTATATCAACACGGAAAATGTTTTATATTTGTTAAGTGTAACCTGAATTTCATATACTATTGAAACACCAAATTCAAAAACTTTGACTTTTGAAGCTCGAAACTGTGAAACTTCAAATTGTGAACTGATAATGGAAAATATTCTACAGGACAAAACCAAATTCACATTACTGAAGTACAGTATGGTAAATTATATATATAGTTTGGTAAATATCAATCCTTTGCCCGAAGAAAGCCTGCAAGGCGGGAGTGATATTATACACTTAATGTCTGCACCCGAGGGAAATAGTTAGTTTTGTTTTCCTGAGAATCTCAATGTTTCCCGAGACGAAGTCGAGGGAAACATTCAGATTCGAGGGAAAACAAAACTAACTATTTCCCGAGGGAAAAGACGTTAAGTGTTTTGTTATATAGCGACGAAACAAATATCAACATTGAACAACATTCATACAACAATATTTGTATTTCATGACAAAAACTATGTACGTAGCCGGTCGGGGCGGGCAACAATTTTTCACTTATTGCCCGGGCGGGATACATTGCATTTATCTAAAGCCACGTGACTACAAATCAGCCAATCGCGTTTGGTGTTCACACCAGCTATATAACAATGCTGTATATTTACAATATCGTGTGGTGAATTTTATTGTATGTACTGAGAAATATTCGTTGAAATATTTCCAGCGTGTGTCGTGACACCATTTGGTTCAACGGCCACCGGACTTGGTTTGAAAGGAGCTGACATAGATCTATGTCTTTTGGTGGATCCTGAAGCGTTGAACCTCGTCCTGGACCAAGACGACAGCTTGCGAAGCTCGTCTGATTTGACCCACCAATTGCTGGAATTTATTGTTAAAATTCTTCGGCAGTTTGCTGCAGGGTTTCAGAATGTTATTAGCGTTAGCACAGCAAAATGTCCCGTCGTAAAGTTTATTCACCGTGATTCTGGGTTATCTTGTGACCTTAGTATCAATAACAGGTACAGTAAAACATTGCGATTTTGGGCCTTTCGCCCGATAGAACTAATAGTATATGGTTTTTTTGTAGATGGAGTTTTCGAGTGGAATATGCCCTATAGTATTTTGGAATACATTAAATTCAGCATTAGGGCATGGATTTCACTATAAGCTCTTTAATACAGGAGTTGGTCGTCAAAGTGATCAGAGTAAAAAATAATTTTCAGTATATAATTATGTAGTTGTCTTGTGTTTTAATGCAAATAAATAGAGATGCAATTTGCCTGCACTTCAATTGATTGTCATTTGCTATTTCTGGGAAAGTACAGCATAAGAAATGGTTTGAAATGGAATGATCATATCAACTATGTTACTAAAAAGCAGCAAAACATTTATATATCTGCTCAAACAACTTAAACTCCATGTGGAAACAAAATAATCTTGTTTGCTTTTATTGTGTTATAATAGGATCAGTTCTCGAATACTCATATTAATAAGTCTTCCATTCCCATAGGTGTACGGACTACGGGGCTGATGCTTTCCAGGGAGGGGGCAGTTGAAAGTTTTCCCGAATTGTTATGGAGGATTGTAATGAAATTACATGAATTTATCCTATTTTCTGATAAATATGCCCAAATTTTCTTGATTTTTCCAAGCATTTGCCAGAATTTGCATGGTTTTCCAAAATTGGGGGGGGGGGCAGTTGCCCCCTGCCCCCCTGCCACATACGCCTATGTCCATTCCAGTCTACCAAAGTATCTATCAGATGAACTGGAACGTTTTCAAAAAAGAGTAATGGGCACTACATTTCCTGGAGACCATACGGTAATGCAATTGTAAAAACTGATATTTCAACCTCGTAAATTTGATAGCCGAGAATTCCTCTGCAAGACGTTTTCCAAGAGATAGTAACTATAAACTAGCTCACCTATTACCTGCAAGAGCTAGTGCAATTCACATTCAGTTAAGGACAAAGAACATTTTGTGAGGTAGTATATATTCCTGAACAGTACCTTTTACTGATTAAAATAAACGTAAATTTGAAAAGGTAAACTGAAAGGCACAAATTTACAATTTTGCATGCATAACGAAAAACAAGAACTTATATTACAACCGAAACTAATGTTGCCGTATGTGTAGCTGGCGGTTTTAAGGGGTTGCATGGGGGTTCAGTCAAAACTAAGCTAACATATGCTATACCATTACAGATTGGCAATCAGAAATACGGAGCTCATTAAATCCTACGTTTCTTTGGACGACCGCATACGACCACTCGCCATCACGCTGAAGAACTGGGGCGCAGCGAAACGTCTGACCGGAAGTGGTGGCCGTCAAATATCAAATTATTGCCTCGTTCTTATGCTGTTTCATTTCCTACAGCGCACACGTCAACCAGTTATTCCTGTGCTGCAGTTGCGACGTGAAAGTGAGGCAATGTTAATGGGAGATGCTGCAGCTGCTGAGAAAATGATCATTGAAGGATGGGACTGCAGTTTTATGTCAACAGCAGTAGAGATAAGCCAAAACAAAGATTCGTTGGGTAAGTGCTGAATTGTGAAAGATCTTTGCAATTTTGTTATGGCATAGTCTATCGAGATATGATGGTCTGGAAACTAAACAGAAGTGTTTGTTAGCTATATGTTTTTGTCTGAGTTGATGTTAAATTGTGCACAGTCACGGTGATTGAGCTCACTGTATTTTCGTATTTTTAAGTAACCGTTCAATAGGGATAGCTGTGATGAAACTTGCAGCCACGATGAAAAATATTTAATGAAGTTGAGACAAAGGATTTGTTCACGGTGAGAGACAGTTCACAACATCAAACAAAGGTCTTCTATTTTGTAGCTTTGAAGTTTGCCATTCTGCCAGACCATCAAATCTTCACAGACTATGGTTATGGATAGTCCCTTCATTTGACTTATTTCACTCCAATCTCTCTGTCTGTGTCTTTGTACTCCAGGTATTTTTTGTTGACAGGTGAAAATGATGTTGTGCTGCCCACATTGAACAGTGTTTTACCCCACTAAATAAAATTGATAATATCTGATAACATAATTGTCACAGTGTTATTTAACTATATCACGACTGAAACATTGAACAATCATGTTATCAACACCCAACATGGTTATTCTGTCATTACTTTTTCTCCTGTTTCATCAATCTTGAACAATTATTTATGGGTGAAACAATATTGAACAATATTCTCGGTTTCAATATTGACAATATTTTTTGCAATATTATTAAGCCAACAATGTCGTGTGCACGAAGTGTTTTCGATTTTTCGCTTTATAATTCCAGATCAATATTAGACAATTCTGTTTCGAAATTAAACACCATGCAGGACGAGCCGACGGTACCTAAAATGTTACGTGTGTATAAAAATACTTTAATTTTGCGTTAGTTTGATGGTTAACTTGGTTTCTAACAGCAAAATATTTTACAGTTTCGCAACCACGACCGAGATTTAGATGTGCATCTGCACCGCAAGCTAAATAATGTGCTCGCTCAAAAACGTGTATACAATTTAGATATATTTACGATCGCCAGACAATGAATTTGTTTGAATGAATTTTATATATGCGGTATTTCATTTTTACATATCCATTCCAGTAGATATATATTTCGGTAGATATTGTGATCACCCCTCAGTTCGCCACCATTTTCTCCTGAATGTTGGCTGGGGCTTCCTTGACTTCCTTAGATTTTTTACACCAGAAGCCTCTGCGTAAGAGAGAGCCGCTGGCGCAGATCGTTCGAGATTATATCTTCCAGATGCTCTATAATCTGACAATTGTACGAACGCAACCTCGTTCCCAGAATCGTCCCTCTTATGGACGTATGAGAGAGCCTGGGAACGACGTTGGTACATTAACGCTTTATCGACTTAACGAATTGGGTGAGGAAATCGCAGTAACAAAATTAGAACAGAGTTGGATGGCGTAAATATCGAGCGTGCATGTAACGGTAACATTTTCTTCTATTTCATCCTTACGTCGTGTTTTTTCTTTTATCTTTTGTAGGAACATTGTTAAAAGACTGGTTTCATTATTACGGAACATCATTTGACTATGTGAATGAAGTTATTACAATCCAACATGATTTAAATCAACGTGTATTGAAAGCAAGTATCGAGGAGAGTGTATCGCAAGTTTCCGTAAAATCCACCATATTTAGACCGTCTGCCTTATGTGTACAAGATCCATTTGAATTATCCCACAACTTAACACAGAATGTTTCAGCAGAGACTCTTCAAAGCTTTGTCCAATCATGCCGAGAAGCATATACTATTTTGTCAAATAATTCAGAGCAGACTGTGGACGGTTGTGTAACGAAAACGAGTGCTTTTATTGAACTTTTTACCCTACCAGCTGATACTAACCAAAGGTCGAGGAAATCATTTTATTCATTTACGATTCCTTATGTAAAAAGCGCAACATTTCCCTACACTCCACTACAGCAGACATGTAAGTTTATCGCAGACTTATTGAACAACGAGTTACAGATTATATGTGAATTTCAGGCGGACAAAAGAGCAGACGAGTGTACACCAACAGAAAATGTGATTTCGAACGTCGAGTCATTAACTGGTGAAAACGAAATAGGTGATGATAGCATGTGCGTCGATGAAGATGTTGCGATTAACGAGGAATTTTCATTAGTATCTCGTAAGCGGCCACATGAGGGGGAAAGTTCCAATGATCTTGGTGTCAAAAGGATGAAAAGTAACAACGAAAGTGGAAACACGACGTTTACTTTCCTGTGCAAAGCTACACAGATTACGTGGAAAAATCGACGACGGCAGAGACGAATACACACGGCAAACGATGAAGCGGTGAATAATACCGAACATTGCGGACATGAATGTGCAGTAACAAAAGAGGCGAATAGTCTTGGAGAAGAAACAACACAAAGTGGGGAACAAAACCAACAATCGTTTTTACAGAACGTGTCGGATAAATCAAATACCAGTACCTCGCGCATGGAAGTGTCTTCGCCCGATATTAATACAAATATTGGACACAACACTTTCAGCGTTCTACCTGTGATTGAGTTTAAACTAACGATAAGTGAACTTACTGACAAAGGGTCAAGTCCAAGCGCTCATCAACAGTGTAATGTTGTGTTGACCCATTCGGGAGGGTCCTTGCAACATTTTGCTAATTTTTATGCATTCTTTAAGAAATTTGTTGTACATAACGTTGCTCATGAATGTGTGTAAGAAATACAATTTTCTGTAAGTTTAGTCCTGCAACTATTTTATCAAGGTCGTCACAACACATATTCTATGTAATTGCTTGATTTCCTCCATTTTGGGTGGCAAAGCTAAATGAAAACATCACAAAGTCAATTAGCAGCCAAAATTCTGCTGCAGGTTTACTTCGGTAGAGCAGAATCAGCCCAGAAAATGTGTCCATCACTTAAAGTTCGTCTAACTTTGCTATCAAGCGATTTATTGTGTAGCTCATTATATATGCAGATTCCGATGTTTATGTCATTGTTGACGTAATGGGGATATGGATGTGATTCCGCTGCAGGTCTGTTTTCATGCATCCCATAGGAAAATCTAGCTCGGGACTGTCGAAGTGTAGTATTTTAAGTGGATATGTAATATCTGCAGTTCAGTATAAAACAACATACACACAAGATATAGAAATGCAAAGCCAAAATATCATAGACATAGTGTTTCAACATACGTCAGTGTCGTGTCAGTTAACTGTATGGAAACTTATCAATATCCAACGTCAACAAACCTTGTAATGCGTACTATCCTAGACTGTACAATTTAAAGAAAATTATTAACAGGTATTAGACATTAATCCGGTCCTAAAACATAGTCCTCTTTACATACCTTCATTACATGCGCGGTATTACAGAAAGGCGATATTTTATGTTTTATTTTTAATATATTTTGGTAACCCTTTCTTTGAGGTCCACTAGCCAGTGGTATATTATCCCTGTCGAAATCTTTGCTTTTGTTCCTAAATTTTGTTCTATATTGCGAGCTATTAGTACCAATATAGTTACATAACAAAATATATCCCTGGTTCATATCATAGCTCAACTCTAGCTAATGTCTGTTACCATGCAGAAATGATGGTCTGGGAACTAAACACAAGTCACTGTGTTATGTTTTTGTCGTTTGAGTTTATGTTAATTTATGCATGTAACGGTGATTAAGCTCATTGTATTTTTGTATAATTGAGTAATCGTCCAATAGGAATAACAGAGATGTGCGGCCACGATGAAAATATTTAATGAAGTTGAGAACTTGAGACAACGAATTTGTGCACGGTGACGTACAGTTCAACATCAGACAACGGTGACGGTGTTCCACTTTGTGGCTTTGACGTTAGCCGGGCTTACAAGTTACAGGCAATCATATCTTGACAGACTATGAATCGAACAAATAATGTTTGTGTACTATGTCTATGACGTATCCTATTCATCCTCAAGTAAACGTAATATCAATACCTGAAGACAACATAGACATTAAACGAGGATTAGATGGTATTTCGTGGTCAGAATTGTTTGGTGCTCGTTGAGTTAAGACACCAAGCAGCTATCATGCAGATTCTTGCTTAATTGTCGAAGTAGTTGAAACACCATATCCAAGACCTAAACACAGAACAGTATGATACAGTGCAATTATTACAGCATACTACAGGATAAATACAATACACTACAATATAATATCTATGACTATGGTACCACAGTGCAGTACGTACGGCATTCCACACAATATAGCACGGACAGACCAGTATGGCAGAGTACAGTATGGTGTAGTACAGTACATTATATGACACTATAAAACAGTACAGAATGTACAGCATTTTTCGCAGCCGTTCCTGGTTACGTCTAATAAATGTATATAAATTTCCACTCGAAATTTCCATCTACAATACTCTTCAAATATTATTCAATCGAGTAAGATGCCAAGAAAATATTTATTTAATTTAAAGTACAGAAAAAATATTGAAGATAGTCTTATCTTCATATGTCAAAATCGACAGTGTTCGGCTTACTAAACAAAAGTTTTTTTCAATTTTGTTTATAAAGTTCTGTTAACATTATTTCTGAGCTTCCGCAACCACGGCAGCACATGCATGCAAGCCACTAAATTCAACGAAATTGAAACTAAATTTATTTATACTGGACACAGCTTTATTTCATGTTGACTATATGATCTTATAATCTGAGGTTTGGTCGTCCATTGACCATTGTAACGATAGATATCTTATATCACTAGATAGTGCATCTAATTATTTTGCAATTCGAAAATTGAAGCCGTGATTGCAGACTCAGGATATTCCCATGAAATGAGAAGACTCGTATGTTTTCTATTTCTTAAACAGGGAACTTAAACATTAAGTTAAACCTATTCCGAATACATTTTCAAACTATTCAAATGATGAAAGTTATTGTTGTTTTTTAAGCGTTTATTAGCGAGTGGGAACGACCAACATGGCCGCCATCTATTCAAATGGGGGTAACCGCTGGAATATTCTTGGCTTCAATTTTACTAAAAGAGATGCACTATCTAGTGTATATAAGATATCTATGGTAACGATAGATATCTTATATCACTAGATAGTGCATCTAATTATTTTGCAATTCGAAAATTGAAGCCGTGATTGCAGACTCAGGATATTCCCATGAAATGAGAAGACTCGTATGTTTTCTATTTCTTAAACAGGGAACTTAAACAGTTTATTAGCAGTGGGAACTTCAACATGGCCGCCATCTATTCAAATGGGGGTAACCGCTGGAATATTCTTGGCTTCAATTTTACTAAAAGAGATGCGCTATCTAGTGTATATAAAATATCTATGATTGTAACTACAGGACGAAACCAGAAGGCAGTATATAAAAGGCACTTTCCATTATGGCACAAATAAGCTTAACTCTTTCATGTAGGTTGTAATACTTCAATTTCGTAAAAATTGAATTTCGTGAGAACCAAACCAAATTAAATAATCAACTGTCGCAACAAATTTTTGTACATAATTATGTAGGTGTTCATTATTTATAGTTCCTGGTTTGATTGCATGCCGGAATTGATATAATTGTTTGATATTTTTGAAAACGTGCTTATTTTGTATTATATACTATAATAGCTTCGGATTGTTAAGCCTTGGTGTCTTCATCAGGTTCAGAATTGTCTTTCACTACTGCTGCAGTACCGCTATCATTAAAGGACCACTATAACCGATCGATCAGATACGTTTGATATATCGATCCGATTAACCATTCAGATCTGTACAAATTAAACTGGTGAGAGGTAGTGGTAGCGGCTTTCTATTGTAGCACCAATGTCACTGAAGAGCAGACTTCGATCGAAAGAGATCGATTTTCACCAAAGCAAAGAAATAAATGTGTCCACAAAACAAAACAAAACAAAACAAAACAAAACAAAACAAAACAAAACAAAACAAAACAAAACAAAACAAAACAATTATATTTGCTTTTACTATGCAAATCTACAAGGTCAAGGATCTTATTGTACAGGGTGTCTCAAAAAACCGCTACCTTGGAAATTCACCATTGTTCTAATTTGAATGCCTGAGTGCTATCTTGAACTCATGGTTGCATGAACAATTTGAATGGACAATAAGATAATAAATACTCTTTGCTCTGTGCTCAGTTGAGCCATTTGCTTGACATTCACTAATATGTAATTGAACGATTTTCGTGCAGTTATACTTTTGTATGAACCTACTTTCAATTCCCAGGATTTCAAGGATATTTTAATTCCGAAGATCTTTAATATATGCATCCTGTGAAAATGTTTACGCATTCATGGCTTCAACAAGGTTCAGGCATTCAAATTAGAACAATGGTGAATTTCTAAGGGTAGCGGTTTTTTTGAGACACCCTGTAGTTTATTACAATGGTATCAAGATATCATACTATAATATTCTTAGCTTCTGCGCAATTGCTTGCATGAGTGAATGTCTCCCGCGAAGCCATTTCTCTTGCGATGTTTGCTATATCAAGAAAATAGGAGTTTGCTGTCTGTAGGGCAACGAAGTAGTTAAGTCTGTATTTACGCAGAAAGAACATATAAAACTCTAAAATAGGTTACTAGACAACTTTTCTAGCCTACTTCGTGTATCGTTCTCGAAAATAATGAAAGGTTCAAATAAAAGGTTCAAAAACAATGAAATAATTCAAAATGTATATAGGCCTATTGTTGATTCCTTTGACCAACATGCATTTGCATGAGAAAGTTATGCTGAGAAGCAGGCGCTCTTGCTGCATAAAGTTGGTTTAGTTAATTAAGGTTTCCTCCTGTACTAATTTTAGGTAACATGGTCCTTTATACTGGCGTTAAAGAGAAGAGCTTAGTATATACAGAGCTGATAGTATATAAGATAAAGTTTCCTAGCTACATATATAGAGGATATTACACGGCGGCGCGAAGATATGACCTTCGAGTGGTGAAAACAATATTTTACGAACGAGCGCATCGAATGAGCGAGTAAAATATTATTTTTAACACGAGAAGATAAATGTCATATCTTCAAGGCACCGTGTATATTGTTCTGTTTATTAATAGTCCCAAGCAAAAGATTGTGAAATTTTACGCTCAAAAGGAAATTGGAAGAAGTCACGTGATCGATATCTTCACTAGTGAAGATATGGAAAATATCTCACTGTGTATTTTTCAGTATCTCACTCTTTACCATATAATAAACTCACATAACAAGAGGCTTAAGTATTTTTTTTAATGAGAGGCTTATAAGTATTTTGTTTTTAATTTTCTTTGTTCAGGAAAAGGGCGACAAACAATTTCAATTCCCACAGACAGGATGTCTGTACTCCAGGCATACTTGTACTAGTTAATTATAATTATATACATGCAGTATTTTAATTCTTTATTGAGCTTCAGTATAATTGAGTAATTGTTCAATAGGAATAACAGAGATGTGCGGCCACGATGAAAATATTTAATGAAGTTGAGAACTTGAGACAACGAATTTGTGCACGGTGAGGTACAGTTCAACATCAGACAACGGTGACGGTGTTCCACTTTGTGGCTTTGACGTTAGCTGGGCTTACAAGTTACAGGCAATCATATCTTGACAGACTATGAATCGAACAAATAATCCAGAGGCGTAGCCAGGGCTGGGGCCGGAGGGCCCGGCCCCCCCTAGGGATTGTTGCGGGCATCAAGAGCAAATAGAACTAAAATAGTACAAATTACCAACATGAGCTACACCTTTGAATTTACTATATGAGTAAATTCTTAAACACGTCCGAATTTATCATTATGATAAATTAGCAGGCACATTTTGAATTTATCAATAGAGTTAATCATAAAACCACATGCATTACACAAGATATCCTGCTATAAATGTAATGACACTAAAATGGAAGCTTTTCGCGTAGGGGTGGGAAGTTTTCATGTTTTTTAAAAAAATAGTTTTTAAAAAAGTTTTAAAAAAGTTTTAAAAAGTTTTAAAAGATTTTGGAAAGGAAGAAAAGTTTAAAAAGTTAGATTTTTAAAAAAGTTAAAAAATTTTAAAAAGTTAAAAAATTAGGGTTAGGGGTTAGTGGTTAGGTTGGGGTTAGGGTTAGTGTTAGGTGCCGCGAATTTATTATTATGATAAATTCAAAATTTGCCGCGAATTTATCATAATGATAAATTCGGACGTGTTTAAGAATTTACTCATATAGTAAATTCAAAGGTGGAGCTCATGCTGCAAATTACATAAAGCATGCAGTTATTACTCGCAGCGAGCCGGCGACTTGTGAGCACTGTGGTCGGAGCTTAAGGAATACGGAATCGATTCATGCCATGAGTGTCTGAGAAAAAGCAATGGCCAATGCATTTGGGG
>CACRXK020008414.1:0-16300 GCA_902702795.2 Paramuricea clavata
CGATCCTCGGGAAGGAACGTGAGGCTCTGGGATAATCCGTTTCAGGGAAGAATCTGATTGGCCATTGAAATGGAATGCGTAGTTCAATCTTAGCCAGGATTCTTGGCTTCCGGTAACGGATTATCCCAGAGCCTTCGATTCCTTCCCGAGGATCGCAGGCTCGGGGAACGAGATTGACTCAACACTTCTTGCCATTCTCGTACCCAGAGCCCTTCTTACGCGCGGTGCGACGAGGGGCTCTGGCCAAATCCATATCCGAACTGGCATCCGATTGGCTAGTTCTAACACCGGATATTGTTATCTTCATGTTTTTATGGTATCCGGTTATGGATTTGGCCAGAGCCCCTCGTTGGCTGGGTCGAACGCGCGTAAGGGCCCTGGGTACGAGAGAAATGGTTTCAACTCATTCCCAGGGAGTCTCGGCTATGGCATCCTCGTTCCCAGGGCTTCTCGGCTGCCTGCGTTGCCGTAAGCCCTGGGACAAGCCGAACCGGAACACCACAAATTCTGGTGTTTTCCGGAAGTAAACGCGCTCTGCTGCAAGCTAAAAATGCTGACTATGCACTAATTTTTACTGAGGAGTGGAGACGTGTTGGTGAGCAGAAAATATTGTATTTTTCTTTTGTTTCGATGTATTTTCCACCATCAAGGGAATATATACAGACCACCTAATGGAATTATACATATTGGGGGTTTATATTTCGTTATATCGTTAATATTCGTCAAAATACAACCATATTTCGGTCTCGTATTACATATGTATCAATTTTCATGTATGATGTAAACATGATCGAGTCGAAATGTGCTCGAAGTGGTTGCTGTGATTCGAAACATCATGGGTTCTTGTACAGATGACCTGTTTCAACACGCGCTTGTAAAGTCACTTCAAAGACTGGACAAAGCCGGACTGGAAATTAAAGAGAAGTAATTCGAAGCTTTATCGTCTATCGTATGTATATAAAAGGAACAAGAACGACATGTGACATACTGACATGTCTAAACGGCGGTGTGTGTCTGTTTACTGGGTTACAACAACGGCAATAACAATGAATCACCTAACATTTCAAGAAAATATAAATTATAGATAGATGTCATGCATGACCCCATGAGTTTTGGATTTGAATTGCTAGATTTAAATCTATATTATGTATACAAAATCATGCGTGCGTAAATTTGAGCAAAAGCACAAGGTGTTTGTTTGGCCATATGCCCATCATGTAGTATGAATATTGAACACCGTTTTATATAGCACGTTTAAAACGTTATTTCCATGATAATCCTGAATCCTTCACCGATTACATGCGTGGGAAATGACGAAAAATAATTATGTAAAATAATTAACCTAATATGTCTTTGGCCATGAATGCAACTCACTATGCTGAACTTTATACATCTGATCTGACAGTCAAAACTATGTGCATGACTGTATGGCCCAATGTATGTTAATTGTTTCAGGGAAATTTTTGTTTTCAGATTAAAGTATAACAATATTTTCTGCATTCCAATATATTTTCTACATGCAAGTGCGCCTTCTGTTTCAGATAGGGGCCAAATCATTTGAGGCCGAATGGGATATAGCCAATGATTGGAGGGTAATGTTAGCAAATTTGACTCCCTTACATAATGTCAAGTTATCACTGGTCAATTTTTAAATTTCTTACAATTTCACATCAGGGAGGTCATTGCCCCCCCCCCCCCTCCTTCCCATTATCCAGAAGTGTGACTAAGCATATTCTAGTATCTATCCAGGTGTCCAATCTAAATCTCCACCACAACAGGATGTATACCTGAGTGATGGTAAGGCAAGTGGGGTTAAAATTCTGATTTACCAATATATTACTATACATATGCACATTAAAAATATGAAAAGTTTTCCAGTTCAATATATCTATAGCAGGAGGCTTAAACCAGAATTTCAGAATACAAAGCAACTTTTATGTCATTTTTGTAATGGTTTGTTTAAAATCCATTTTTATACAGACATGGTAGGGTGTCTCCTGGCTAGAAGCCTGCATATACATATACAAATTTTCAGTTTTGTCAATAATAATAGTTTATTTTATAATTTCAATTCTTACAAGATTTGCAATAAGTCAACAGAATAAGCATTCTATTCTGAACTGTTGACAGGAAACAGTGTAAATTCATGATCTCATCCAATATGACACAAGAATTTGAGACCCCCACCTCGGGCATACCAGGGGCATTCACTTAATTTGGTGTGTGAAATTCAGTGAAGTCCCCTGCAGCCAGGACAAAATGGCAAGGTAAATTTCTTCGGTCCTATCATCCCCAGGTATTCAATTGGAATTTTTACTTGAAATTTCCCAAACCATTCCTTTACTGTTCTGTAAAAGCCTTTCCTAGCCGACTGCTTTATTTCAGCATTTATATAAAAGACTAAGTGACCCCCTCCCCCATGACCTCATTCATTCCTCGACTTGGACACTGAAAGTAAGTGTCTTCCCTGTTTGCCAAGAAATGATAAACCAGTGAATAAGAGGCGATTGTCCTTGCATTCCCCTCTGGTATGCCAAAGGTGCAAGGATTCAAATGACTGGTGAAATTGAATATGCTTATAAGCTTATTCACTGTATTTAATTAAAAGCTATTAAAATTACTCACTAATAATACAACTGAGAAAAATTCAGAAATAGTAAAATACATCCATAATATTCCATATGCTATATTTATAAATTCCAATTGGCCATTTTAACATAGGGCCATTTTAATATAGGCGGGTATTAAATAGGCCAAGTGACCAATACCAAAAGCATAATAATTAATAAAACACAATATATTACACCATTAAAACTTTACTATCGTAACTATATATTTTTAAACATTTTATATTTACAGTGTGCTTAAAATTTTACAATTATACTTGAGCACAATGTTTTAATTATAATAGACAACTTTATAACAAGAAAATGTTAAAATGAAGAAACTTTTTAATGGCTTCATAATTGACGTTTCTTCGATATTGTTGCTTACTTCTACTTTATAATTGTCCATTTTGTTATTTTCTTTCTTTCTGTTTGCAAATTATCTCCATTAATCCATAGAAAACAAGCAGTATACGTTTGTATTTCTTCGTATTTCGAACCACGGTTCGAACGCGCACTCCTTGAAGGCAGCCATATTGCCGAATATAAACATCCACTTGATGAATAAACTTTTCATATTTCACTCTATTTCCAACGACCAATCAAATCACTTCTGCTTCGGCTTGTCCCAGGGCTTATGGCAACGCAGGCAGCCGAGAAGCCCTGGGAACGAGGATGATACTTGATATTATAAACATTGTGCCCAGGCTCTTTGCTCGGTTCAATGTGAAACAACTTCATTTCAGACACAATCAGACACCGTTTTTACTGCATTTTTTATAGAAAACGAAGGTTTACTCTGAGCAAAACAAATGGGTATTGCAAAAAGTGTTAAATAATGAAAAAATCTAAAATAATGAAAAATTTCACGCGGTACGAAAAATACACGCGGGTGGGTTACGGTAAGCTGATACCTTACTTCCATCGGCCTTAAATATGTGGGATATATATTTGCACAAATTTGGTATTTAAATCTATAATATGTGGTATTCGACTACTTACCAGATGAGGATAAGATTCCATGTTGATAGATAACTTCAGAATAATATTGCAAGTAGAATAGCGAAACAACAAGACAGCCAATTCAACTGATAAATTGATAAAAATATCAAGATATTTTTCAAAGAATAACATGAATACACAAGGCTAAAGTATGCCCGTTCGCAGGTTAGATGCGGGCACAACGTAAACAATTGATGTAACCTGATCGCTCATTGGCTTGAATTGCCTTAAATTATATAAGCTTGTCGCTGAATGACTATGTGTTAACCTACGGTACGGTACGGTACGATACGGTCATGTTTGCGATAGCAATATATCTGCTTCGCAGATACAAAAACATGAAAGACTCAGCTAAAAGAAGGGAGCCGACGTTAACAAAGGTAAGTTTGTTTTAAATATTGATTTTATAATGGCTTTAAAACCCGACGGCCTTTGCGTATATGAACTGACAACTATTACAAGACAGCATACAATTTCAATGTATCTTTAATATTGATTCCCTTTTTTATTATATTGAATTTTTTAAATAAAAAAGAAAGCAAAGTTATTTGCAAGCGAGAATTTGAAATCATTTTATTGCAAACTCAAAGTTTATCGATAAAGCCATTTAATTAAAGGTAGTTTCATTTTATAAAGAACACTTTAAAACGTTTTGCAAAGCGTTTGTGGTTGAATTTTACCTTAAATTGAAGCTTATGTTACATATAATAACATACCTAACATATAGATGTTGGGAAATTGATAATTTTGTAATTGAAAGTGATATTTTTAGGCAATTTTTCATTTGTAAGAATATTCTTAAAAAATAATATGTTACCATGACAACTACTTTAAATACTTCATGTTCGGAAAATACAATGGTTTTGTCAGCAAGGCAAGGGTTTCTGCATGCATGTATTTTCTAGTATGGAAAATAACTTAACACCTACAATAATCATATATTATATGGATGGATCAGATAAATGGCACACAATGTATGTACAAAACTAAAGTTGTGATACCTTCTACTCAAACTGATATGCTGTGTTAAACTGAACAGTGTTGTATATCATTAACTGTGCACAGGATTGGAATTGAATTATATACTACTCTTATGACCTTCAAAACATTCTCTACTATTCAGTGTTCTTCGACTATGATTGACTCATTGCTACAGTAATGCATGTTCCTCGGCTCGAATAGTTTGTGTATGTTACTCAATAGTTAATATTGCCAAGTGTAAACAACAAGTGACAGAACTTTTGTTTCATATGACTACAATAAAGTTTCGAAAATTTGATATGTATGGGGATTGACAAGTGGCAGTTTACTAAATGCATGGTATTCTCGCCTGCGAAAGACAAATCAATATGAAAACCCTGAGAAATTTAGGCAAAGGCGATATTTGATGGCAGAGCTAACAGGTAAATATTTCACATACTTTTAATTTTTAAAAGATAGTCGGAGGAGTTATTGATAGAATATAATCCATTATATAACAGGCTCTTTGTATAGTATAACATATTATGTATAATATAATATATTCCCGCATGTATCCCCCATTTAAGTCTTGTCTTAAAAAATATAGAAACATTGTTTTTATATTCAAAGTTTTTTGGGTTTTTTTACTTTACTAGCTTTGTTAACCCATTGAGTGGCGATGCACCCTGATGCACCCTACTTTAGTATTTTACTCTGTCTAACGCCAGACAATTTTACACGTCAAGGGGAGAGTGCTGGCTTAATCGGTATAAAAAAATTTGTTTTATTTAATTCAGTTAAATCAGTTTTCCCCCTTAAATCAAAGGGGTTTTCTATATAGACTGATGACTGAAATCTGACGTGCTTGATTTTATGCAATTGTATGTGCTAAAAAGTATATATACAGGTGTAAAGGCATGAAACAATGTGCTTCTATCTATATTCTTTGTGTTTATATATACTAGAGTGTGTGGTTATTATAGTATGCATAATCTAGGGTGCCAGTAGAAGCTAGCCTAGGGGTGCCTGAAGCTCAGGATACTATGGGCAACTTATCTGGTGATATGATTTCTACCTAGCTTTCTGGCTAATGACATGTTGGATTGAGGATTCTTGTACCACTAGAAATAGGATTGTACTTGAATGTTAGGTACCAATGACAAATGTAGGTATAAGCAAAGTTATCTAGATTATAGGCTTTATAGGGTTGCACTGGATCTCATTATACAGGCCAGAACTGAGAAAGTCACACATGCTAGTCAGACATCAATTCAGAAACAATTCCACCTTGTCACCCGCATAGCGGGCTCCCATGAGATAGCATTGCGCCTGAGCAGATCAGTGCATTGCTGTTCCTTGAGCGAGACGGTCGGTATATTTGTTGAGCGAAGAAAAAAATATTTTAAATATTGCTGAAATATTAAAGAATGACAAGTAAAACCTCTAATGAGGTGCAGGTGGATGTCCACTGTGAATCTAGCGAGACGGCCAGTTCAAGCGGCAGGAGGCGTGAACCACATAGTCTGCTTGAACAAACGATAATGAGCAAACACAACTACAGCGAACCTTGGAGCAAGGGTTTGCTAAAATGGCAACTAGTCTATCTACGGCGATAGAAAATACATTTAAAAATTTCTCTGACAAATTCGATGAAGATCCTATTGAGGACAAACTTTTCACAGAACTAGAAGAACTTGAAAGAAATGGAAATGCTAATGGCAGTGATGCCGAAAATGGACAGACACAGTCAGGAAGAGCCTGACGTTTCAGACGGCACTAATGTGCAACGCATGATTGAACAAGCTCAAAATACTACTGAACAGGCTAAAGAGCCTAGTGTGCTTGATGGCATACATGGAGAAATGAAAACTGCTGAAACGGGCCCCAAGGTTAACGATGACCTTGCTGAAATGGTGAACGGACTTGTGCAGAAAGGTTTATCAGAACAAAAACTCCAAGATAAACTAAACAAGTATCCAAGCCCAGAAAACTGTGAGGCATTGTCCAAAGTGAGGGTAAATCAGCTTATTTGGGATAATTTACAACCAAATACTAGGTCACAAGACCTTCGATTTCAAAAAGTACAAATGGCTTTGATCAAAGGCATGGCGGCAATTGTTCGTGCCACTGATACAGCGCTGGCACATGTGACCACCTTGCCCGCGGGGAAGGAGATTGTTGAAAGCATGACTGATGCTATTGCTTTATGTGCTCATGCAAATTCTGAGCTTAATATTTGTCGAAAAGAGTTGATAAAACCTGACATTCACAAAGATTACAAGCATTTGTGCTCGGCCTCAGTGCCTTCATCTTCCTAGTTGTTTGGGGATGATCTCTCTAAGCAGGTCAAGGACCTTACATAATGACCAGGGATAACAACAAACCTTGTTATGCCAGAGCCCCGGCTTACAGTTATTGGGGACAAAATCGTAACATACGACCTAGGCCTTTTTTAGGCAAAAGACAGGTAGCGAGTGCGTCGCTACCTTTCCACAACAAGAGGTCTCAACGAGGCAAGTTCAAAAAATTTGCAAACTGAGTTCATCTACTGCCGAAAAGGTAAGTCATACATTTTCTCACAGTATAAAAATAGGGGGTAGACTGAAACAATTTATTCACTTTTGGGAAAAATTGACATCTGATAAATTCATACTTGAAACAATAGCAGGCTATAAAATTGAATTCAAGCCTGAGGCAATCTGTGACCATAATTGGTCTCACAATCCAGAAACAAAATTTAATGATAAAGAACAATCAATCATAGACAAAGAAATTGATAAGCTTATGTGCAAGGGAGTAATTGAAGTTACATAGCACTGTGAAGAGGAATTCGTTTCCCCAATATTCATTCGTGCTAAGAAAGATGGCAGTCATAGACTGATATTAAACCTCAAAGATTTAAACACCAATGTTGAATATCACCATTTTAAACCCTACAGTCTGCTGTTGCTCTAATGAGACCAGGGTGCTATGTGGCATCGATCGACCTCCGAGATGCTTATTATTCTGTGCCTATTGACGTGAACTACAATAAATTTTACTGGAAAGGCACACTTTGCCAGTTTACATGCTTGCCTAATGGACTAGCTTCTGGCCCACGGGTGTTTACCAAAAATCAATATATGCTATGCTGAGACAGCTGGGCCATCTTAATGCAAGCTACATTGATGACTCTTATCTCCAAGGTGACACTAGGCAAGAATGTAAAGATGTTTTGCAAACTGATGAATTGTTGAATCTGGCAGGGTTTATTATCCATCCAGATAAATCTGTCTATGAACCTGTACAAAAGCTTACCTTTTTGGGCTTTGTTATGGACTCCATTCAAATGTGAGTTACATTGACACCAGAGAAAACAGTTAATTAAAAAAAATTGTGTTTACATACCTTAAAGCACCCAAAGCTTACAATCAGAGAGCTAGCTTACTTAATAGGCATTTTGGTGTCTAGTTTTCCTGGAGTGCAATATGGTCCATTACATTATAGGTCATTAAAAATGTTAAAATCTGAAGCGCTTAAATCAAGCAAAGGAAAGTTTGAGGCACTGGTTTCCATTAATAATGAATGCGTAGAAGACCTACATTGGTGGGTTGATAATATTGAAAATGCTTTTAAGCCGGTTGAGAGACCCAAGGCTGATATCACCATCCACACAGATGCATCTAAGATGGGATGGGGAGCGGTAGTAAATAAAACTGCAATTGGGGGGCGATGGACTAGCCTCGAATCCCAAGAACACATTAATAGTTTAGAACTTAAAGCTTTGTTCATGGGCTTAAAATCATTCTATAGAAATTTGCAACACAAGCAAGATGTCCAAGATGTGCTACATCATTCAAAGACATTGGTCCCCCCCATAACAGATATCACCTTGAAAGATTTAACGCTGAAGTTGACTATGCTAATTGCGCTGGTATCAGCTCAGAGGCGTCAATCTATTCAATTGTTAAATATTGACTATATGGTCAAAGATGACACCTTCTTACGTGCAAGCCTGGAAATAATTTTTGAGGACCTGCCTGTCAAAATGACCAGCACCAATGAATTTGTGCCTGTCATGAAACAAAATGTACTGGTCATTGTACCGGTCTGCCAAAAACATAGGATACAGAATATGCAATTGTTAAAATCATTTTATACATGTATATGTACACAAAACAATGTCAATTATGTCTATAATGAATAATGTTATAACGCTGTTTCAAAGACAAAGTACTGAACTACAAGTCTTCAGGCAAAAAACCTACAAAATCACTAGCTTCACTGTCAGTGTCACTGAAAAGTAAAGCAGCTGTACGGCCAGAACCAGATGAATCTGTACCATCATTAGAAACTTCCATGTCTTCCACATTGTTAGATTCTGAAGCCGGTGGTGCTGGTGTGGTATCAATCACATCATTGATGTCATCAACAGAATCATCAGAATTTGCATCTTTTTCAGACACGTGATAATATTTAACTTTCTTTTTTCTAGCTCTATATTTCTTTCTTCTCTTCTGATTTGGCCGTCTAACTTTCTGACTTTGCCACATCTGAACAACAGGGCTAGCATCAAACGAACCAAGGGGAGGACCTTCCTCCTCAATTCTAAGAACATTTGTTAGCCTCTCTTCGCCTAAAGAACATCTTGCATCACTCTTTGTTCTCTTGAGTTTGGAAAACAGGCGTTCTAGTTTTGCATTGCAAATTGGCACAGAAAACAACAGTTTGACCAAAAGCAAAATGTTCTTCCACTTGGAGGAATACGAGCAGTTAAACAAAAGTCTCCATGTCTTCTTGTAGTTGGCCTTCTCTGACTGAAGAAAGTTTACTGTATGACTTAGCATATCGTGCCACTCTTCAAGAATAGCTTGATTATAGTTGCTTGGACAGAGGCCTTGCTTTAATAAAATAGGACGGAACTTCTCCAAAATACCAGTAATCATGTTATCTGCAAACTCGACTCCGTCCACTTCTGCTAGTAATTTCCAGTGCTCCGTGTTCAAGATCTTCGCTACAGACTCTAATTCAATGCTACTGGCACCTTCCAATCTGGCATCTACAGTAGAATGAATGGATTCTATGACAGTGTTTTTTGAAGCTTTAACATCAGCCGCAGCTTTGTTGAAACTGTGGACTGGAAATTCGATTCCTTGATAAGTACATGTGGTGTCTGTGACTACCAGTTTATTTAAAACATGTTTGACAGATGGAAGGTCTTCAAATGATTTCGACATCAACTGGTCAAGGGATTGCTTGGATCGCTTAAGGTTATGTATTGCTCCAACACTGTCAATTGGATCATCTTGGAATGCTTTAGACAAAATTGCAGCAGGATTGAGAACATCAATAAACAGTGCAACATATAAAAGCATGCGACTAGATTTCCATTTACGTAAATAACCTTTGAGTTTTTGACGATCTGTGACTTCTTTATCACTGCTTAAATGTTCTAAATGTTGCATGTAAACACCATATTTGTCAAGAACAATTCGAAGTGCTGATAACTTGAATGCGATCCATCGTGTTCCAGAAGCACGTTTTGGTTTCACAGAGCCTTCTTCAAATTCATAGTTGAGTAAATCATGAAGTTCTTTCAGTTCGTGCATTTTCTTGGGAGATTTATGATACAGGGAATATAACTTCGTCAGCATATCACCAACATCGTCAAATACTGTGCCATTTAGTGCGTCTTTGACGGCAAGCTCCAGTTTGTGTGCAACACACCATGTGTATACTAGCCAAGGAGCATTTTTCTCCAGAAGTGCTTTCACTCCATTTTTGTTTCCACTGTTCACGGATGCACCATCAGCTCCAAAACCCACTAATTTAGAATACAATTCATTTGGCAAGATCCCCAGTGACTCAAAACTTTGTTCAATTGCACTCGTAATACCTTCTGCGTCTGCCTTCTTTACATCTTTTAGACACAAAAACGAAAGTTTGACTTCTACTTCCTCTGGATTTGACTTAGAGTGGGGATCAAAATACAGCACATAAACGACTTCTTTCTCAGTTACTGAGTTGTCTGTACTACCGTCTGTTAAGACACTATAAAATTTTGCTTTTGTCAAATCTTCATTCAGCTGATGAGCAATAAATTGGGCATTCACATCAATAAATTCACCACATTGTTTTCGGTTATTGTAAACATCACCTAAGTCAACACCATGACGTTTCTCCAGTGTAATTAAATCTTCAAAGACGGTAAATGGCAACTCGTTTTTGGCAACAAAATACACGATGTCAAACTTCTTAATTGTTTGCTCTAGCTGGGTTTCATTTAACTTTGAGAAACCATCTTCTAGAGTGCGTTGACTGGGATGAGGCCTAAGCGGATTTTCCATATTGCTAGACAATTCGCCTTTGGATGTTAAATTCTTAATATAGAGATCGTATGCATGCCGATGACACTTTGTTGCAGCGTGATCTTGTGCGTTAGATAAACGAAGGTTACATGACCCTTGTATCCACGCATTAGAAAAATATCGATTGTGCTTTATTCTTTCTTCAAACGTTGTGCACACCATGCATTTCATCAATTTGACTTGGCCGTGCCCATTTTCTTCATGATTTAGCCACACAAAAGCGTTGGATGGTGCCAAATCTTCGCTAATCCACTTTTTTAATGTGCTTGATTTTAACGTTCTGTCAGTTTTTTTTCGCTGTGAAAGATTAGCTAAATCTGAACTTCTTTCACTAGTAGTTGCTGCAGATGCTTCACTAGTTGTTGCTGCAGATGTTTCACTAGTTATTGGTGTGGATGTTCCCCTGGAATTACCTTCACTATCATTACTTTTGTTGGAAAAAAAGTCCGTTATTTTCTTCGACATTTTAATTTTTTCGCGGTTCAACAAAAAATTCCCGCCAAAATCGCGAATGACGTTTCCACTTGGAAAACAGTTTGATCATCATTCATCACCAGGATTTTTTCATAGTGGAAACACTGCACAAACATGGCGTCGCGTTTAAAGCATCGTGCATTTTCAATAAACGGGATAATTTTAAACTTTATAGCACAAATAATAGAGAATTTGTCGACAGCAAGATTTTTTATTTTATTTTCGATATTTGGGTTGAATATAAAGAATTTGTTGACAGGAAGGTTATAGTTTAAACACTGAAATGAGCGCCGGACAAAGTGACAGACACAATCAAATTTGTGCCTGTCAAAATACTACAAATCGCGTATTTGTGCCGGTCAATGACCGTGACCGGACGCTTATTTCCAGGCTTGCTTACGTGTTTACTATAAAAGACCATATAAAACAGTCAAGGCCTGGATCCAAGGCGAACGCAAATGGATTACACATAGATGATATCCTTAAAACTGCCAGATGGAGTTCAGAGTGTACATCCTTCAAACTTTGTCAGAATGTACACCTATATGTAGTATTAATGTTGTGAAAGTTTTATTTCGATCGGATAAATATTTAAGGAGAGAGACGTTGAAATTGGTTTTCCAGGCCACTTTCGGTTTTTAGAGGTCATTTTACGGCACTACCAAAATCGCTCTATTTTGCATGATAGTGGAAATATTTCACAAAACATGATTTCGTTTTACAAAACATGATTTCGTTTTACATGATTTCGTTTTTTGATTAGCAGACGAAATTTAGAGACATTTCTGTAAAAAGTGAATATTTTACAGATTTTCTTAATGTTTTTTTATTTTCGAACCTCTTTATTATATGCCATATTAGGCAGCAAATATCTCCATTGTTACATCGATTCAGACAAAAAATTCAAAACCAGGTCAAAGAAATATGTTTTCGCTTGATATTGAGCTAATAATATTTTGGGGCAACTTAGAATTGAATTTTTGATGAATTTTTTCGTAACTCCTATTTCACCCGAATAACCATAGGTTACATAATCAGTGTCGAGTCATGTAGTTCAATAAATAACCAAAGAGCTCATCAAAAGCGTTTATTTCTTCGAGTAAACAAGCCTAGGCCCACAAAAACTACCTTAGCTAAAGCTGTACGATTGGTTAGAAGCATTTAGGTCTAAATCACACTGTTTACAGTCGCTTATTGTTCAGGTAATGCCCGATAGCCAGTGGCGCTGATTTGGTTTCAATTATATTTTATCAGGGATATGCCGCGATAAGTATATAGCGAGTATATTTTCTCTCCCCCTCCCATAAACATGTGTTCTCTTAAGACTCGTCGTGCTTATATACTTTTCGTACATAAATAGTGCACACGTTTTTTGTTTGTTTTTTGACGTATTTTTAGTCGTATTTCCGGTTGGGTTAGCTCATTTCGAGCCTCAAGCTCACAGCCGGACAAGAAATGGAAATACCGTGATAAGATGCAAATTTGAAGATACAGGCTTGCACCTAACACTCTGAATAGTGTTTTATGAGGTTATGCAATAACAAAGGTTAACAGCTAGGGAACCAAGCCTCGTTACGTCGGCACATCATGTGACCAAAAGGGGGCCGGGCGAGTATGTAATAAGAGATTGGACGCGCATTGGTGGTATTAGTAATCATTGTGCGTTGGAAGCGTAGTAAATGTATTAGGAACAAAGATTTAAAATTGGCTCGTCCTGTTGCCTACATATCACCAGAGTTCGTGATCGGGCTTCAGAGGTCAGACGGCAGTATCGCAGGTTTCTAACCGTACTGGCAGGGCACCAACGGAAGGAGTGTCGCAACTCGAGATGATGGGAAACCCACCGCAAGTTTTGCTCGTAAAAAACAACAAAAACCCGGTCAGGTAGGCGATAGTTCTCTTCACCAGAGTACAGGTATGTTTGTTGTTCATTTGTTGACGGTATTAATGTTGCGGCGGAATCCGAGACTATTCCCGCAGTTAGCAGCATGCTCGGCGGTGTAAGCTAAAATATAAATAAAGAACGGAACTGCCCCTGTTTACCTTTGAGGGCACAACGGTGGTGCAGAAACTTAATGCGCATATAAAGTAAAGAACGCGGTTATAGAATGGGTAGTATGTTTTATAATAGCTATACGGCGGTGCTCACAACCCATATTCACGTCAAGGTCGCGCGATTTGTGGGTTTACATGGCGCCGATCATTCGGACAACTAAACGTTTCAGAGGCAAAGCACAACGGATTCCGCTGCTAATAATTTACGCGCATGGGGTGTTATGCTTTATATAACTACCACACGGCAGTGGTAAATCATCCGGGTTAGCTAGAAACGTGCCTAGCCCGACCGCACAACGGAGCTTTCGTGAAGAAGCTCAAGCGCATTCAGAGTACAGTGAGTGATCATGCAATCGCAAGGTAATCAAACGTTGCACCTGGTCTAGTTCTGTTAAATGTCTGTCAACACGAACACCTAAACACAGTTGTATTAATAGACAAGTTTCCTATTAAAGTTCAGGATTTGCAACTTGCCGCACTTCCGGACTGTTCTAGGTCGAATTTATTGTTAGTTGTCTTCGCACGGGTTTCACAGGGATATTTTTACATCTTCGGTTAGCTGCCAGTTAGCGGCCTTAGCTCATCCTAATGACAGTGTCCAATGACAAATATCTATCAGACGAAATTCGAGTTCGAACTGTGGCAGGTCCATTTGATACACCACCTTTTCCTAATTACATTGACCTCAAAGGTCAAGTGTCTTAAATCGCTAAATATCTGTTTTCCTGGTTTTTCTTTTTTTTTTCGTCGTCGAGAAGTCGATTTTGCGTTGGTGTATCGCACGCTCAGTTTCCAGTGTTACAGTTATTCCAGATTACTATACAGATCAGTTTTCAAGATGGCGGCCATTCAAGGAGTGACCAGTGGTATCAGTCTTCAACAACATATTTCGTTGTCAACACATTTTAGCACGTTTTTCTGTGGATTAGTCACCGTGTCACGTTTTATATTCTTGTCTATTGCACCACAGTGCGTATGTCGTCATTTTTCGGGTCGGTGTGAGCGCCTGAGCGGGCGTCTTGTTTGCATGAGAGTCGATTTGGAGTGATTCCAAAGAAAAACAAACCGCGCAACGTTTGATTTGAGACATATCGTTTCCAGCTGACCACAGCGTGAACGATGGGATTTAAAAACGAATCTCCAGTAGTTTATACTATATAGTACTGTACAAGATGCCATCCGAGTAATAGTAAAGATTGGTTTAATAATAGGAGGCATTAATGGGCAAATGGACACCCAAGGATGTACTGTATTATCCACATTTATCGAGGTGATCGATACTTGTTAGGTATGAAATGGTGGGGACAATATCTTGTTGATCTTGCTTTTATTCGAGTACTTCTATCATGAGCCCCTGGCTCGAGTGATTGGGCAACCACACTCTGTGTCATTCGACATTAAATAAATTATTCTATTCTATTCTATTCCCTTTGGTCTACGAAACGCCCCGGGAATCTTCAACTCGTTGGGGGATGTGGTCGAGTGGATTTTACAGCACAACTGTCGTGTTGCCGATTTTTTGCATTACCTTGACGATCGATTTTTTCACACTTGGCCCAGCTGGTGCTATTGTTTGCTCGAAGTCTCAACGCCTTGCAGGTACATCACTCGAAATTGGCAGTCCCGTTTAGCTCCGGACAAATGCGAAGGTCCAGAACGGCGAAACCCTGTCGCGCAAGCAATTAGTTTCGTGGATACACGATTCAGCGGCTTGGTTATGCCTCGAGGGCAACTACTCAGGACATAGCTTCGAATCGGAGTGGCGACAACGGCTGCGTCGGCTGGTGTTGTTCCTGACTTAACTTGCACGAGTAATTTAAAGTGGGATTTGGGATGAATTGGGGTAAGCACAAATAATATTCGATATGAAACTAACAAACTCGTGTGACATGTTGTCTCTTGTGTTTGGGCTTACAATGGAGAAGACGGCTAACAAGAGCGCAGTTACCATACAGTCTGGTATCACTCGTAGGTCGCATTTTGCAAGGTGTTCCGTTATATACCATGCGGGCTAGTATTGCTTGTGACCCACAATTGGTTACGTTTTATACCATACAGTCTGATATCGCCCTATGTGTCGCAATTCTAACAGAATCCTTTTACAAAAGGATGCATGTGACACAAAATACCCAATCTCAGAAATAGCAAAAATCATTTAACTCTTCCAAAACCTAGAACAGAATATCTAAGAAGAAGCTTTAAGTACAGCGGCCTATGTTATGGAATGACCTTTCATCTGCAGCTAAATCGGTGGATACTCTCGATTGCTTCAAAAAAGAGATAGGTGCAAGCTAGACGATGACTCTGTGCTATATGTGCTAATCTAACTTTTGTATATAGTTGTATATAATATTTTTAAATTGTAACTTTGTAACTTAATTATTTTCTTTGTATTGTTTGTGTGACGCCCCTCGTGGAAATCAGCACCATGTTGACGAGACAAGCGTGTTTAAATAAAGTTTTTACCTACCTACCTTCGTTATATACCATACAGTCTGGTATCGCTTGTGGCCCACAATTATTTGTTACGTTTTATACCATACAGTCTGGTATCGCATATGGGTCGCAATTTGCAATACGTTTCATTATGTGCCATACAGTCTGGTATCGCTTGTGGCCCACAATTTGTTACATATTATACCATACAGCCGGTCTGGTATCGCCTGTGGGTCGCAATTCGCAATACGTTTCGTTATATACCATACAGACTGGTATCGCTTGTGGCCCACAATTTGTTACGTTTTATACCATACAGTCTGGTATCGCATATGGGTCGCAGTTTGCAATACGTTTCGTTATATACCATACAGTCTGGTATCGCTTGTGGCCCACAATTTGTTACGTGTTATACCATAC
>CACRXK020008415.1:0-20861 GCA_902702795.2 Paramuricea clavata
ATGTTTGTTATCAGTCTTGGACTAACTTAAGATTTGGAATTCAAGGCAGCACCACAGCACTAGCCCAAAATACTTAGTTCAATATTAATAATTAATTTAGTTTGATACTTTGATTGAATAAAGCACATTCTTAGTTTTGCTGCAAACATCTAACATTATAAGTATTTGATAACGAAAATGGAAATTAGAAAAACAATATCAAATGTGAAAAAAATGCCATTTTCTCTTTCACACAATCACAGTATCAAGAGAATTGGGCATTTCTATTTTATGTATTAAAATATATTTGTTCAACATATCTGTAAATTGTAGCCAAGAAGGAGGTGCGCTTACATGACAGTACACTGCTAGCCAGTGGCCATATACATGGGCCTAATGGAATTTAATTTTCAAATGCAGGACATTCTTACTGACTTCAACAAGGAACAAGAAAAATTTGTGAATGAAAAACACAACAAAAGGAAAGGTAACACTGAAACCAGTTGTCTGAAATGCTGTAGGCATCTACAGTGTGGATTAAACTGAAATGGCTTTATTCTTTCCAGAGACTGGAGTTCCTCCGTGGGTGGGCTATCACGAAGAAGAGAGCATGAAATCTCAAATCCTCGCTCTGTCATCAGTGAGTTGGTACCATATTAATTAGGATGCTTGTTTTATTTGATATAGATCTGTAAGAATTAACATCTAGTTGTGCTTTTTAGGGCCTGGTAACACTCAGATATTTTTTAAAATATTATAATCTCCCCTTCTTGAATGGCAAAAATCTTAACAGCCTCCCCCTTAAAAATCATGCAAATTTTATGCCCCCTTCCTCAACACTCAAACCGCACCTAGTGTGTGTTTCTAAATGTTTCTAAATTGACTTAAATACAGCATGCATGGATATAGTAGGTCTATTAAAATCACATTCACGATTGTGTTTCTTTTTTGCATGCTGTATACAATAGGATGAAAGGAACTTTTTGCGTGACCCACCATCGGGAGTGCAGTTTCATTATGACTATGACAGTATGTTCCCTGTAGCACTTGCCACACTTGATGAAGATCCAGAGCTGAAGAAGATGAGATTTAACTTAGTTCCTAAAAAGTAAGATGAGAACAATATTTCATCACAGAAATACAAATACATTAAGAGAAGAATCTTTTGTATGCTACGTAAGACGCGCTCAAAACTAGGAATCGGCCTTTCACTATTTTGTTAAATCTCCCCGATATGCTGTTCAAAGATCTGTTCTTTTTTCTTCCGCCATCCAAACATTAGGGAACACTTGGTTATCCAGCAGTAATTTAGGCAAATTAGAGCTGTCTTTAATTGTATGGCTCAAGGGATCTCTCGCTTGACGCAAATCGTAAACTTTTTCAGCTGTTCAAACATATTTTATAAAATCTGCTCGTTTTGTTTATTAGCTATGGATGATCTTTTTTTGTTTTTGTTGTGTGAATGTGTGTGTCGATGTGCTTTTTTAATTCCTTCACAGACACATTCATATTATTGTATTTAATTCACCTTAGAGCTAGCCCAAGATAAGCAACTAGTGCTTTTGGTTCAAACATGCAGTTTAAAAATATGTTTAAATAAAAAAAAAAACAAGCAAAAAACTGATGAATATACTTTTGACTTGTACTTATGACTATATTCATATTGTTTTATTTTGTATACGTTTCATGTTTCAAAGTGGAGCTATTCTGCTTCTTCAAAGAATTTAAAATGTTGTTCATGTTTATTTTTTTACTTCTGCGAGACTGTGGTTGCATTTAAAAATAGAACAGACAGAAATATATAGAGCTACTTAAACGTTGAATGCACACTTTGATTTTTTTTCATCAGAGTAAAGGAGACGACCTTCTGGCGGAATTACTTTTATCGTGTTTCCCTCATCAAACAATCCTCGCAGCTCACATCTTTGGCATCTGCAACTGGTATGGAGATCGAATAACCATTAATATGTCAGTCAGACAGTCAACATTCAATGTCAGAGTACAATTGCAAAGTTTGGTAACTTTGGTTGCGAAATGTTGTAAAATGCGGAAAATATAGCTTTGCAAAGTTCGCAAATTTTGTATACTTTTGTATTGCGTGCGGAAATTGCTACCACATACAAAAGTATACAAAATTTGCGAACTTTGCAAGCCTATATTTTCCGCATTTTACAACATTTCGCAACCAAACTGTGCAATTTTACTCATTTTAGTATGCTCTTTCCGGGAATATACTTCTTTTGCGAAGATAAAAAATTAGTTTATAATGGGAATTGTCTATTGTAGACATCCTTTCTGTTATCTACTGTAGGAAATACAAATAGCACAGCTGAAAACCAGAAAGGAAAGGAGCAACCAAGCACTCAATCGTCAGGTGGTAAGTCTTCTGTTTAGATTCATAGATTGTTCACAATATATCTTTTTTATATAGTACAAGTAATTCTTTATCCTAACAGGATTTTTTCTTTCTAAATTTAAACATAGATTCCAGCCAAACAAAACAACAGGAAAAAGAAGATAAGTCTAAGACGCAGAACGTTGTAAGATATAACATTTCTCTAAACTGATCTTTATTAATTCTCTTTAGTCTTTACTGGCTTTATTTTCTTGGTTAGAGTGAAGATTTAGGAGAGATGACTTTATCCAGCAGTCCTCCACAAGACGAGTTCATAAGTGACGCTTTTGAAGGAGCACATGGTAAGACCTAACAAAATTATAACCTGTGGTTCCGGATTCCTAAACGACCGGAGGTTTTTTTTCGGACCCGAATGCTTTTTGAATTTGGTTGGGTTGTGTGCTTGTACCCCTCGGCTTTCCTAGCAATCTTACAACTTATACCTTATACTATCTAGAGCTGAGTAAAGAAGACCTCGAACAGATTGGTGTTGACAGGCTAAGTGGTAAAAGTGGAAAGAAGAAAACGTCAGGTCCTGTATCCAACAATGAAGCGGCAAGCTCCACCAGTGAAAACAAACAGCAAACCAGTGGCACTGCTGAAGGTGATATACCTGATTGGGAACGAGAATTACAAGAAGAATTGCAGGTATTCGAGCTAGCCGAATCTGCATGTTCGCCATGACTACAGGGTGTCCTAAAACCCCCGAAAACTATTGAAATAAATGTATTGTTAGAATTTAAACGCCTCGGCACTCTGCTGAACCCACACGTGCATCAAAGCTTGACGTAAGTAAATTTTATGCATAAAGAAACCGTTTAATTAAGAAGCTGTTTTAAATTCCCAAGAGCAGAAAATCGTGCGTTTTACAAATATATTTTAATTTCTTAATAAGTCAATAATATGTTAAAGACCATGTAAAGTCCGTAATGTAAATAAACGCTTTTGTTTACATTTTGAACTCAGTGCTGGCAGCCGTAAAATACATTAGATATATATTATACTGAATTTTAACACTCTTCTTGGTTCGCCGCGTTGTAAAATGAATACAGACTAGAGATTCAATTCAAAAAGTTCAAAAAAGATACGAAATATTAAAATGGTTCCAACGGTCGGGTCCTTGTCGGTCCCGACCATTGAATGTAAAGCCCGCAGGTATGCGCAGAATACCTTTTGATGGTCTTTATATAAAATCTCCTTGTCAACATTTTACGCATCTTTGCATTCAGCTTAGTGCTAGGGCATTCAAATTTTAACAATACGTTATTTCAATGGTTTTGCCGGGGTTTTTTCGGACACCCTAGCTGTATGTAATTAAACCAACACACTTCTATTGGTTGGTTGGGCGAAGAAAAAACAATAAACACGTGACGATGAACCGAGCATTTTTTGCATAAACCAAAGACAAAAACATAAGATAATGAGGTATATTATGTCTACATCAAGTTCCCTAACCTTATTCTATTGACTATGATGTTTAATGGATTGTAGTTTAATGGATTTGCATGTTAAAGTGCGACTATGACCCCAATTATGATTTTTTGTAAGTGTGATATTTGGGTCATTCGAAGAAATGTAATATATGGAGGATATTACACGAAGATATGACTTTTTATCTTCGAGTGGTGAAAACAATATTTTACGAACGAGCGCAGCAAGTGAGTAAAATATTGTTTTTAACACGAGAAGATAGAAGTCATATTTTCAAGCCACCGTGTAATGTTCTGTTTATTATATAGTCCCAACTCCAAGCAAAAAAAATTGTATAAATACTAAAAGTCACGTGATCGATATCTTCACTAGTGAAGATATGGAAAATATGTCACTGTGTATTTCTCAGTATCTCACTCTCTACTATATGATAAATCTTTATAATAAAAAAATTCCATCTTGATAAACTTTTTCATGACTGTCAAAGTTTCCGGATATGATGTAATTAGGTGAATTACAAATTAGTACAAATTAGTTTTCCTTTGTTGTTTTTTTTTACCAAAAATTCATCTAATGACATCATATCCGGAAACTTTGACAGTGAAAAAGTTGACCAAGATGAGGTTTTTTACTATAAAGATATATTACATTTCTTCTTAGAATGACCCAAATATTACACTTACCAAAAATTATATTTGGGGTTAGTCGCAAAATTTGAATACTGTAGATAGACTAGACTTCGTAGAATGGGATGATGTACATGAATATTGTTTTATTTTCTTAGGAATATGATGTGGTTGTCAATGAAGAAGATGATGATGATGATGATGATGGGTCTTGGGAAAAAGAAATTGAAGATATGTTAGATGCTGAAGAATCTTGAGTTAGATATATATTGTATTTACTGCAGCACGATGATGTGTCCTGGGGAAGATTGTACAGAGGCTGAATAGCGCTATCCATTGGTTTTAGTGATTTTTTTTTCAACCATTGTAAAAATGCTTTAAAACTATAAAGCTACATGTATGGACCTCGCGATTCATAGAAAGGAAGTTGAATTTATAAATAGTAAAGTTTAATCTAGGTTATACAAAGAAATGGGCTTGGAAAACTGATCACTATCCAAGTATTCTGCGCTATCCGGCATTCCTGCAACAGGCAACTGTAGATGAGCGAAGTATCTTAGGCCTCTAGCATGTTATAGATGGTGGGCATTTCTATGTGCCGAAAATGGTCAATTTAGCTCGTCTGGTAATTCATCTATGTGCATATCAACGCATCAAACAACTATAGACTTTTAAATTATTTACAATTACATTTTTTAAAACAGCATTGTTGCCAGGGCAGTTTTAACAAATATACTGGGTATACCATTTGGTCCCTTAGACTGGGCCCTAATACAGGGGAAATTTTTAATTGCCATTTATGGGTTTTTGAATGCTTTTTAAAGATTTACCATGGTTATTATAAATTTCCCATATGGTAAAAATCATGTGTAATATTTACCATTAATGGTGCTTTCCTGTGCGCAGGAAAAAACAAAGTAAAGTACCATGCATCAATGGTAAATATTGCACTGTGTGAAACATGATTGGACTGATGTGACAAAGGAATATTGCATATCCATATGCTATTGTGCTTCTTGTTCCGACTCGTAGTTTCAGCTTGTCTGAATGAATAGTTTTAAAATGCTGTGTTTTATGTACTTTATTGTAAAGAGTAAGTACATCTTGAGTCTTAAGTTTGCGCAGATCAAGTAGGCTGCAATAACCATTGGATTATTTGGAGTATCACAACCTGAGGAATACAGTTGAATTGATGAGCTTCGACTTGGATAGAATTACCAGAAAATTTTCTAGGTAATGTTTTCATAGGATGATAGAAGCTTATACAGTATATATAATTGTGGAGGGTTTTGTGGAAGGGAAATTTCAATTGTGATTTTTATATGTTTACTAGACCTAACCGGGGGCAGTTGTGAAAAATGCAACTATTGGCCCCTCTGACAAGAGTTGACCCTGTAATTCCAGTACAGCGCTCTAACCAACTGAGCTACAGAGTCCAGTTGTCAATCTGTAACTGCAAGTTCGTGTATATATATATATATATATATATATATATATATATATACTACAGTGATGCCAATGTAAGGTGTATGGGAATTGTAGAATGGTTTTTTCCATGTTACTGCCTTAAGACACTCACAGCAAATGCATATTTACGGTTGCAATATTTTAATCAAACACAAAACAGTATGCACTGAGTAACAATTGAAATGTAGAAAATGAAAAATTTTAACAATTTAAGGAGTGTCTATTGTTTTGTGTTTAATTAAAATACATATTTTCCATTATTTAATTGAAATAAAAATCTGGTACAAGTTATGATATCGTTTTTGAACAATAAATAAATTGGAGTTACATATGTGCATATCAATGATAAGTCCCAGGGGGAGGTTGGGATATGTGGGATCATGCGGCCGCCCAGGCCTGCCTCTGACCTTCCCATGATGCACAAGGACCTGTAGAAGGGACAGCCATGATGACGACAGCAAATATCGGTCAAATGCCTTGCTGTTGGGCACAGAATATTTGTCAATTACATAACAAGTTTTCAAAATAGGTGTGGATTTAATTTTTTGAGCAGCATATTACTTGGGGTATATATGATGGCACTTGGTTCAAATATTGGGTGAAAAACAGCTATCAGGTTTTGGAAGGTGGGGAGACAAAAATCAGTGAAATACCCCACTTATACCCAACCACCCCCGGGCTTAACATTGATTGGCACATTTAACATCATGGCATAAATAGTAATGCAATCACGTCTTGTTAGCACATTTTGCTTTAGGTCGCAAATATATTTCTACCCAAATTATAACACATGTTCATGCCTATGTTGCCCATTCTGCTCACATAATCTAAATGCTTGGTTACCTTCATTCCATTCTGTACTGACATCAGAACAGTGGTTATTATGAACAAGCTTTCGTTGGTGGGGATGCAACTACCTGAAAATATATAAGGAGAATATCGACGTTTCGAATGAAGGCCTTTTGTCTGGAGTTACTAGTGGGTAGTAGCGAGTACTTACCTTGCTAGTAACTCCAGACAAAGGACCTTTGCTCGAAACGTTGAAATTCTTCTTATATATTTTCAGGTAGTTGCATCCTCACCAACAAAAGCTTGTTCATTTTATTGGCATTACCTACACTGGCAAAGACAGTCATGGGCGTACGGGCATAGTTCGATTTGGGGGGGGGGGGGCACCGTATAGTTTGGCCGAGCAGGCAAACTTAACACTAATATTTTTTGGGGGGGGAGGTCACCAAAAAATTTTGCCGGACATCAAAAATTTTCCCTAACATCAAATAATTTTCACAAACATACAAAAATTTTTTCTCTGCATATCATATTTTTTCTGAAATTTTTATGTTTTGCCCGAATGTCGCATTGATTTTTGCCCGACCGCAGAAATTTTCGGGGGGGGGGGGGCCCATACGCCTACGAAGACAGTTCACGATTATATCCCAGTGATTATTAGCATTCTGAATATGTGGATTGGGTTGCAACTGGCATAAACATATGTTAGTCAGTTAGGTGTTATGGTTAGAGAGTGGTAGCAATGGAATTAATTTTTTCTACCATTCCACAAGTGGATGAGTAATTTCATAAGTAACATGTAATGCCCCTGTCGAACGAGAACAAGAGTTGCATGAGAGTTGACTGGATATTACTGCATGCACGGCAAAAACTCGAATCAAATCTCTGTCTCATCAACATTTGAAGCAGTTCAAAGTTGATGAGAGTCAATAACATTGGTAGTCAAACGTGAGCAAGAGGTGCAACTCTCATTAACTCTCATTCTCGTTAGACCGAAGCTTAAGTATGGTTCGTGATGCATGTTCTTACGACACATCGCAGACGTTCTAAACTGTAATGTAATTACCAACCATAAAGAAAAGTGCAAGTATTCTGTAATATTGCTATCAAGATATTGCAATGACCACGATGCTCGAATACTGCGACAATATCAACATTTTCAACGAATCAGGAGGCACCGTGAGATTTGAACCAATCAACATTCAAACATCAATTAGTAAGTTCGTACAAGGTGAGCGGCTTGACGTAGTGACAATCTACAAACGAGCAATGGGGGCACTCGAAGTGACGTGAATAATCTGAGAAATACTGCTTCCCGTTTTCCGTACCTGCGACTGGCTTTCCGCACTTTCGACATTCGATTCGCCGATCGCAGCAGGGCGCCGCCGCAAAGATATCGTACCAGTAAAGCGTGCCGATCTGATGGTGCGAACCGTCCCACTTTGTGTTGCAAAACTTGCACTTGACGGCTTGGGGCTTGCCCTGTAAGCAATGCATACATACAGCAGTTAGGTAAAGGGTCCTTGACTGTAAGTCCATCTCAATGCATCCTGATGAGGTCAACTCCTTAGGTGACAAGAAGAATGTGCCATCTAACAGAGGATAGTTTGCAAACACGGGTAGATTTCTTTGGCAAATCACACAATTCACTGCAGTCTGACTGTTCGAGAAGAGAGCTTTCAAAATAAACGACCTAGGGTCGTCGCTTTGAGTGAAATCATCGTCCATCTTTATGTGACAGGGGTTGATTTTTTGCCTTGGTAGAATTGTTATCATTGTTCCAAAATCTGTTCGCCATGGAAAGCTCGACGAAATAGCCTGTTCTCCCTTTGGGGACGTCGGGAACTGGAATACATCCCTAGACCTCGAGTTTGTCCTTCGTCTGTTTGGCGATTTAACACCAGGCGAGAATTCGGGAGGCGATTGACTCGACTTTCTTTGCTGCATTTTATTCGGTATACCACCAGTCGAGTTGCAATTGGGCGACACGGGTAACAATGGCTTCTGATTCTTGTTCTTTTTACGCTTCGATTTGACTTGCTGAAAATTATCGCCCTCGTCTGAAGGTTTATAATCCAAATCCTTTTTCAAATGCCCCTTACCGCAAGCACAGGCACAGCATTTGTAGATTAAATCGTAGCCCTTTTTCGTCCATATATTCTGGCGTCGTTGCTTGTCAGACCAGCTTCTCGCCCGCCCAACGCTTCGAAGATATGCGAGTATATCTTCTTCGAACGCGTCTGCACATTCGCCGTGCATAAAGCCGCTCTTATCGCATTGTTCGTTATTACAAACAAACCGAACCGAATCCCAGGGAGTTAAGTCAGACGAGATACAGCCTTTGGGGTAGCAGCATTCGTGTCCGTTCGCATCCTCGCCTACTAAATCATGACCGTTTTCGATCGGCGATTTCGGTGATTTCGCTTCTTTGCCAGCCTCGTCGCCGTTATAAATGGCCGCTTTTGCCTTCTGTTTCTCTTCTCGTGTGAAAGGCATTGTTAAACGTTCGTGAGTAATCCCCAAAGCGTCGATATTCGCTTGTGATGTGTTAAAAGTGACGTTTCGCCCTCAACATGCGAACGAAAATAATTTAAATTCTTTTGTCTGGTGACATTTTGGTTGAATACAGGGCGTGGCTCACGACAGCTGCCCAGGAAATATGGGCAATAAAAACAATTTTTGTTTCCACTCACGCGATATTGTTTACGATTCTAAGGCCCAGAAATTTTGTTGCATATTTAAAATGTTTATATTATCGACTTGGCAAGTAAAATTGTTTGATTTTGCATGCTTGAAATAAAGAATTGGTTGCTGTTTTTCAAATTGTAACAACAAAACCATGTCACAAGCGAGATGACGTGTATTTTTTTCGGGGTGTCAGCCCCGGTTCGTTTGGTGGCAAATCGCGTAATGAAAGCTTTTAGCAGCATTTTCTCATTCCCATATTAAAGTGTAAAATGCATTGGCTACCACATGTTTTACCATATGGGCAGATCTCAACCTAGCCCTGATCCATGCAGAGGCCATGATCAAACCATTACCGAGAATGAGGTATGGCGCCAACCAAGTCACGCGATCTTGCCATTTTGTCGCTTTCCCACTATCATGGATTCTATTTAAATTAAAACATAGTTGGAAAACTCATGAACCTTTATTCTGTTAAAGATAAAATAAATTTATGAAACCGAAAACTGTTTATTGTCTTATCAGTTAAAAAAACTTTAAAAACTATACAGTATAAACTTGTTTGCAGTTTTTCATCCAGTTGCTTCGTTTTCGAGATATGCAAGTTATTTTGCTATACGTGTCAAAGTTTACGTCACAAATATGCATAATGAGTTTGCTGAATTGAGAAAATGTTATAATTATATTCCTGTTGTTATAAAATGAAATTCTATGCTAGGAAATCCATGTATTTGATGTTGTATAACAATACAAATTCACAATACTTCTAAAATGCGATTTTGTTTGATACTGATAGCAAGGTATACAACTTGAATCTGATAACTCTGAAAAACTACCGGGTGTCCCCCAAAAACTGAACACTGTTTGATTTCACGTAACTTAAAAGCTATAAAAGCTATCGCAATGCGATCATTGCATTCCGAAAGGACTAACTTAGATGTTGATGTATAGCAGTTGAATTTACATGCAATATTGACTGCGCTGTTGGTGTTTGAACGTTGCCACTACTGTTTTTGAAAATGCCAAAAATTAGCATAAAACAACTTTATAATAATTACCGATGTACGTTTATACTTGTTAAATAATAATAGTTTTATCTTGGTTGTATCTCGCTCAATATTGCATGTAAATTCAAGTGTTATATTAACATCTAAGTAGCAATAGTCAGTTTCTGAATGCAATGTCAATGATCTTTATTTCATTGCGATCGCTTTTATAGGTTTTACGTTACATGAAATCAAACAGTGTCCAGTTGTGTTTCGCGGCAAATATTTGAAATGTACCCATCTGTGTCAAACATTTGAAGCTATTAAGCCTAGCCACACTTTACATGGAATGAACGCTGATCTGTGTACAAATCCCACTGATGGAGCGTAAACAATGAAAAAACAACAGAGCATTCCGATCACTAGATCGTGACTGGATGACATATAATGAGTGTTATGAAATTGGCCCGTTTTATTCAGAACACTAAATAGCATATTTTCCACATTCCTTTCTACGAACTCAGCTGTAAATGATGCAAAAAAATGATAAATGTTTGTTAGTTATGCGAAATATGTTAATTAGGCAGTTGTGCCAGAGTGCAAGAAACAGCGCGACTTATTGACCAAGGTCCTAGAACCTAATGTCATTTCTTCACAAAATTTTTGCAAAATGGCGTTGTCTGTTCCTAAAACTTCTTTCCAACACATGCTCAAAGATGGTGCTAAGGTATGTTTAAACTAAACCAAACTGAAACGAGAAGGCAACTCAAACATAGAAGCTTCAAATCAAGTTAAAATCGAAGTGTTTATGTGTTTTATTCGTTTGACAATTGTCTATATGAGGTGCACGTGGTTTCCCTGTTTGAGTTTGTTTGCGAAATGAATAGTTTGTCAAGTGTGTGAATAGTGTTTTCTTCACTTTAAAACATATCATTTGGCCTCCTCGTTTTATTCATAGTTATGGTTTAGGATAATGTTAGTCATTTCTAAAAAAATCTTCATAAATGTACATGAATGTGCATATTTATTATTTATACTAAGGGAGTGTACTATAAACAGGGAATATCCTGTTAAGTTATTTTTTAATTTAATTTATAAACTTTGCCGATGAAACAGTACATTACATGACAAGACAAAAACAAACATACATAATGAAATACAGTAGGTACATGACCACAGCTGGGTGACCGCAACAGCGAATAGCCAATTACTGCAGGCCCGACAGAAAACTATCGTTACACATATATATACACATACAACATACGTTACAGGTGTGATCTTATTTACAGTTCAACTGCAACACGATACTGGACGTAACAGGCTTCGAATACAATTACATTTCAGACATATACTCTTAAATGTTCGAGAGTTTTCAGGATCATAATTAATGTTCAGTGATGTAAAGTAATACTTGAGCAAATCTGATTTAAATACAGAAATGCTAGTATCCTTAGTGAGGTTCAGTTCATCTGGAAGATAATTCCAAACTCGGCACGCTCTTACGAGGAAAGATTTTTGGTAGGTGGTAGTTCTGCATTTAGGGATGACATATTTCAGTTTGTTTGATGAGGTTGATCGGGTTGCTCTACAAGTGGCGAAGATAGCTGGCGACACTTGGGGATTTAGCGTTACTAGACCATGTGTGATTTTGAAAAACATGATGAGTTGCCATGAACAAAAGCGCAAATTGATGTTTTTTTCCTAGTCTCTGAGTATAAGTCTCCCCCCCCACGAATATAAGCCCCTGTGTATGAGCCCACCATATTTGCTAATATACTCAGGCCATTCCGAATATAAGCCCCCCAAATATAAGCCTCTCTGTGTATAAGCCCATGGGCTTATTATTAGACACTATTTATTAACACAGCGATGGGGATTCCAGCAGTTCAGACAGTTGAGAATAATTGCAGTATTAAATATGTTAAGTAACTTGTTTTATTATGTGTTATATACTGTGTGTTGATATATTTTTGTTCACAGTATAGTTTCCAGGTAGAATAAATATTATTACTAACATCAAATGTAGTCCATGTATAAGCCCCTGCCCCCCAATCAAAAAGTGCTTATCATCTTGCCACAGCAAAAACATGATATACCCACCTAAAATCCTCAATTTGACATTTTACATGGCAACTTGAATATGGACGTAGCCGCTGGTTAATTTAAATAACAATTCCTTTATATACATTGCATATCATTGTCATTTTCAGCACATGAAAGGTCTCGATGAAGCAGTGTTTCGAAATATTGAAGCATGCAAAGAAATAACAAAAATAACAAGATCTTCATATGGGCCCAATGGTAATTATATGTTGATAAAAATGTTCCTAATTGCCATTAATCTTTAATCTTACAATCCAAAATTTCCTTTGATATTGTAATTTGTAAATGAAAGAATGCATTTTATATAATTTGTTTTTTTGTATATGTTTTAGGGCTGAACAAAATGGTTATCAATCAGCTTGAGAAATTATTTGTTACAAGCGATGCCGCGACAATTATCAAAGAGTTAGAGGTTCTTTTGAATATTTTTTTCATGGTTTTGGCGGCTTTTTGCTGGGTGATTTGCAGTAGAGTCCTGGCGTCAATATTAACTAGAGATGCATATTTCCTATGGACGAATTTAGGCAATTTGGTTCAATAATTAGTGTGACAACAGATGCCATTTTGGCACGCTGTATGAGCAGCCCACAACCACCCGGAAAAAATAGGATCGCACGGTCCGTCGTGTTGAAAAAAATAATAGGGTCGGCAGAAAAAAATAGGGTCAGTCGGGAACCGGAACCACAGGTATTTATTTTTTTAGGCCTAAACATCAAAAAATCTTTTCAAAATTTTTTTCACATATACAGTAATTCAATAACTAGCCATCACCTATAAATTTATTGTATAGATCAATGGATTAACCCATTGAGTACTGGCAGCACTCTCCACTTGACGAGTAAAATTGTCTTGCGTTAGACAGAGTAAATTACTAAAGTGGGTGCATCAGGGCACATTGCCACTTAAAGGGAATTAAGAAGAAAAACTTGTTGCTAATTTAGAAGTTGCCGACCCTGGTGCATAAGTCCAATTGAATAATATACTAGAGACTCTAAGATTGACGTTTGTGGCTGACCTGCATATACTTAAAAAATGAACAAATACTTCATTTTTTAAGGCAGGCTTAGACTTGCCACAAGTCGACCACATGGGGAGGGCGTGGGGGAGGGAGCGCGTGACCCGAGTGACGAAGTGAAGCGCGCCATAGAAGGGCCTGGAAAGGACTTTGGAAAGTCTAAGGCAGGCTTTGTAAAACATAATGTTTTCATGGTTTCTGTTATATATAAATGTAACTGCCCAATAACTTAATTTCCAGGTTCAACATCCAGCTGCTAAGATGTTAATCTTGGCATCTCAGATGCAAGAACAGGAGGTAACAAACACTCAAGATGAAATATAAACTTTAAAACCAAGAAATCTTGTCTAGCAGTAGGAATATTTGTGTGTGTTCATTTGTACTTCTTCCCCCCGACAACGTCTGTAGCTTCCCTCTTGTATGAACATGTATATTCTCCCCAGCAAAACATGTAACTCTCTTTCTCCTGCAAGAAAAAGTCTGAAGATTCCCCCCTTGAAAAAACCTGTACTTCCCCCTCCAGGAAAATTTGTAGCTCTCCCCCTGAAAGTCTGTAGGTCCTCCCCCCCAGAAGAGGTCTATAGCCTGCCCCCTTACGATAACTGCACCTCCCCAGCAAAAGTCTGACATCTACAGTTTCAAAAAGTTTGTAGATTCCCCCCTACTGCCCCCTCCTGCAAACGTCTGTAGTCCACCCCCTGAAACTCTGTAGCTTCCCCCCCAGAAAAAGTCTATAGCTTGCCCCCTTAAAATATCTGCATCTCCCCAGCAAAAGTCTGACATCTGCAGTTTCAATCAAAAAGTCAGTAGATTCCCCCCTCGAAAAAACCTGTACCTGCCCCTCCTGTAAAAGGCTGTAGTCCTCCTCCCTAAAAATCTGTAGCTCCCCCCCCCACAGAAATAGTCTATAGCCTGTCCCCTTAAAAAGTCTGTACCTTCCCCAGCAGAAGTTTGTAGTTTTCCCCCTGGAAAAGTCTAAAAAATCTTCATGATTTTTGGCAATTTTGATGCAATTTGTGGTGCTGGTAGAGTCAAAATTGGTTTTTCAAATGAAAATTGATGCGTCTGTTAGGTTGGGGATGGCACAAATTTTGTCATGGTTTTTGGTGGACAACTTCTTGCCAAGGCCGAGGAACTTTTACGTATGGTAAGCTATGGAAATTTTGTGACCATATATACTTGAGGAAAAACAATCTGCACTAAATCTTGTTGTTTATATAGGGTCTTTCCCCACCAGAAGTGATAGAAGGCTTTGAGAAGGCATGCGATAAAGCATTAGAAATTTTACCAGGTACTTGCAAAATTCTCATGAAATATTGAAACTTGCAGTTCATTAGAGACCCAACAAGAACTATCCTGTTGTTCCAAAAAAAATAAAACTTTCCAAAAATTTCTTAATTTTATTTTAATTTTACATAGGGACGTGATTTTTCAGGATATGCAATATATCAGGATATATTTTGTTATGCCTTACCGTGCAATTAATTGTCATGTACTGCATGTGCAGGGCGCGATAATTCAATATTTTTGTCGTACCTGACTGGTACGCCAATGGTTGTTGCGACGTACTTTGCGCTGGTACAAATTCAGTGCTCAATGTGTACTTACAGTCATTAAAATAAGCTTCAGGTTTCTGAAAAGTATGTTCATACTACGAGTTAGAAACACAAACACAATTACATATATGCATATACAAACAATCGACTCCAAGGCTTCTTATTAGTGCCATCAATCCAATCATGTTTCATGCCAAGACATCTCAGACACATGATATACCAACGAGATTACGGTATTGAATACCTTGGACTTGAAAAGGTCATGTGGTACTAGCAAAAAGTACGTACGCAAATAGCAAGAGTTCCGCGTACCTACATGGTACGTGGCTGAAAACAAAGAAGTACCAGAGCGTAATATTGGCGTGCCTCCGCTACGTAAGTACGCGAATTATCGCACAGATCGGAAGAGCACTATGATTTTGATTATTATGATCATAATTTGTATATGAAATGAATTTCCCAGATTTAACATGCTATACGATAAAGAATATACGAGACTCTAAAGAAGTGACCAGAGCCATCAAGTCATCTGTTACAAGCAAACAGGTATATGAGTGCAATGTCAGTTAAGTTTCCATTACACAGTGTTAGAGACTGTAAAGCTTATTGATGTTATTATCAATTTATTAACAGTATGGAAATGAAGATTTTCTCTCAGAACTTCTTACAAAAGCTTGTGGTAGGTTTAACCAGATTTTTGGCCTTTGTCGTAATATGTCAGAAACAAGACACCATTTATCTGTTTATCCAAACCCACCTCACACTTTATACTGTACTTAGCCTGGTTATTTTTGAAAACGATCATACTTCTTGTGAAGTTATCTTGTTGAGAAATGAAAGTAGTGATACATCGGGAGCTGGTTGTATAAAAAAGTGATTAAAGTTAACTGTAGTTGGTGGAAATGTCATCCAATAAGAAGCTCGCATTTGAGAGTTAATCACTATTTAACTACAAAATAGTGATTAAAAAAGTGATTACTGTCGTTCCAATTGAAGTGTTGCTCAAATATTGATTCAATACATTACCTCGGGCTGACCAATTCATTTCATCAAGTTCCTCGAGATATTCATACACTTCCTAGTATAATTGTAAACTTCCTGTTGAATAGTTTGAATGCACCAATCACCTTTGTTGTTTGTGCAACTAACCAATCATAAATAGAAAGGAAGTGACCAGAAATGATCAAATACTTGGAATGAGCTCTTTCACAGGAAGTGTATGAATATCTCGAGGAACTTGATGAAATGAATTGGTCAGCCCGAGGTAATGTATTGAATCAATATTTGAGCAACACTTCAATTGGAACGACAGTAAGAGTTTTCTACAACCGGCCCCAGGCCTTAAAATATCGGTCATGCAGAGAACCGTCTGACAACATGTTTGATGACTTTGAGTTTGGGTCAGGTGCAAAAAAAAAAGCTCACGACCCCCATGGAAAGTTAGGGCTTAGAACGTGCCAAAGTCAACGACGTGACCTATGTATGTAGTGTACATAATTATGTATCTAGTGTATTAATAAATTGTGACTGTACAACTCATCCAATTATGCCCCTCATTACAATTACTACAAAGTTTCTTTCAAAAAATATTGCATTAAAAGGGTACTTGACACAGAGATGAATGGCTATCACTGTTTCAATTTTACACAAAAACTTTCTTACGAAGCGTAGATCCTAAGCAACCAGAAAATGTCAAATTTGTACTTTGATCTATCATTGAAACTTTCCCAAGGGGAGGTGCATGACTTTTCAGGGGAGGTGCAAAACGATCTCAGGGGAGGTGCGTACCTCCCCACACCTGGTACCTCCCCTCAAAATCCGACCACCATGTCCAGTGGTTTCCTCTTTACGTTGGACAATTTCACGAATGGGTCGAACAAGGTCCATGACCGACCGATATTTTAAGGCCTGCAGTCATATACATTACAATTTGGTTACAGAGCTCAGTAAGTTATGTTGCTATATACCTTATTATGAGGAAATTAACGATGCACTTTATTAACGCGACATAAATTAACGTGTCATCTAATTAACGCGAATTGCTTTCAGGTACTTCTAAAGTTGATCAAATTAACGCGAATCTGACAGTTTATGGTTAGCAAGTTAATTTAACTAACGCGAGTCGAAGAATATAAACACAACAGCAAAAGTTTAATATTATATACTACCAATAAAATGGTACGCGAGTAGATATGTCAAAACTGTAACGTTAAAAGTTAAAGTCATCTAAGCCAATGTGACCAATGTATATTAAATATATAGTCCAGCTTAAGGTTCTGCCGACAGTGACATGTGAAGAAGTGGACTGATGTTTTTGTTTTGAGGTTTAATATGATGTATTTTGAGTTAAAAGAGTTCGTGTTGTATAAAACAAATCAAGGTCTTTTTACTGTCGTTCCAATTGAAGTGTTGCTCAAATATTGATTCAATACATTACCTCGGGCTGACCAATTCATTTCATCAAGTTCCTCGAGATATTCATATACTTCCTGTGAAAGAGCCAATTCCGAGTATTTGATCATTTCTGGGCACTTCCTTTCTATTTATGATTGGTTAGTTGCACAAACAACAAAGGTGATTGGTGCATCCAAACTATTCAACAGGAAGTTCACAATTATACTAGGAAGTGTATGAATATCTCGAGGAACTTGATGGAATGAATGGACCATTTGCATTATAGACTAACTTTTGATCCAGACAAAAATTTCATCACAGCTTGAAAGAGCATCGATGTACTTCAAATTTCGCGAATGTTAAATGGATAATATACCTTAGTTTGTTGTCAGATTTTATTACGCACGGAAATTGACAGCCCAATCGGGTGTTGGGGCATCAATTTCCCGTTTGTAATACAAAATGACTGAAAATTGCAAATTTCGCAAGGCTATATTATCCGCATTTTACAACATTTCACAACGAAACTTTGGAATATTACTAATTTTGTGATGCTCTTTCAAGCTGTGATGAAATTTTTGTCTAGATCAAAATTTAGTCTATAATGCAAATGGTCCATTGATCAGCCCGAGGTAATGTATTGAATCAATATTTGAGCAACACTTCAATTGGAACGACAGTAATTAACGATAAACTAAAATTTGCATGCTTGAAATGAACGATAACATAAATTAACATTAATTAAATTAACGCGAATTTTTAAAATCCGCTTTAATAAAGTGCATCGTTAATTTCCTATAATAAGGTAATCAATATACACTATAGTTAATTTTGATGGCTTTAAGACTCCCCACACCTGCCTACTTTATCAACAAAGCCATCTAGCCGTAGCAGCTCCCAGAAGTGTGTGAGAGCATGTAATTCATCATTAAATTAATTTCCCCTCTTTTCTTCAGTACCGATCCTGCCGGAATCTGGTTTGTTTAATGTCGACAACGTTCGAGTCGTTAAAATATTGGTAAGCCTTAAGTGAAGCCTTAAGCCCCGTTTACACTACGCTCGATTTTTGGTACCGTACCACTTTTTTGGTTCTTGGACTACCTATTTTTTTGGTTCTTGGACTACCTAAATAGGTAGTCCAAGAATCAAAAAAGTGGTACGGGTACCAATTTTATCCGTGCCGTACCAAAAATTGAGCGTAGTGTAAACGGGGCTTTAGTCAAGCGAGGACGAGAGTTGGCAAGCAAGAGTTTGCACGAGTGTTTCCTCAACTCTCATTGTTGTGTCTTATATGTAGGGTTCTGGTGTACTTAGTTCTGTGGTAATTCAAGGCATGGTTTTCAAACGCGAGGTAGAGGGAAATATTACTAAAGTCCAAGATGCTAAGATTGCTGTGTTCTCGTGTCCACTCGATTCTATGGCAACTGAAACTAAGGTATAAGCTCTATGACTACTAAATTGTTAATGTAACACCAAAATTGATCTTAACTCCTCTAACTGAGCCTGGTTTCCATATGGTCGTAACGGTCGTAAAGATTGAGTCACGATCTTTCTCATCAGCCGAAATACAACATTTCATAGAACTAAAAGTACGCGGAGTTATTATGACTAGAGAATACTTTACAGGTATAAACTATTATAAACTGATGCTTGTGATGTTACTCTGAGTGTATATCCACACCCGGCAAGCTTGAAAAATATGCTTGGCCAGGTATATTTTTCAAGCTTGCCCGCGGTGTGGATATACACTGTCTCTGAGTAACATCACAAGCATCATGTTCACCTGAGTACATTACACCAACACAAATTTATTATAAACTGGCCGTTGAGAAAGATTGTGACTCTATTTTTACGACAATTACGACCATTTTGAAACCAGGCTGAAGAAAAACTTCACGACAAACACTTCACGACAAACACTTCACGACAAACACTTCACGACAAACACTTCACGACAAACACTTCACGACATGTTTGCGACAGATACAACCATGTGGAAATCATGCTTTATCTTAGTATTGACTTGTTATCGCCAGTCAGCATATCCACAGGCCAGCGATAACGTTTGAACATGCGTACTGTATATATACAGTGCCCACTCACAGAACACGTTCCTTTCTCTAGGGAACAGTTCTCATAAAGAGTGCTGCTGAACTAAAGGCATTTAGTCCTGGTGCTGAAAATTTACTAGAAAGTGTAAGTATATCTGAGATCTTTCTTTCTTCTTTCTGTACCCAATCCAGAAACTTTGTTTTATTCTTTATATTTTTAGCAAGTCAAGTGTTTAGTTGATGCTGGTTGTAATTTAGTTGTGACTGGTGGTAAAGTTGGCGATATGGCTTTGCATTTCTGTAATAAATATAATCTCATGGTTGTAAGGTAAGCTCTGTCTTAAAAGATAAATTTACTAAGCACATTGACCCAATAATGACCAACAATCTCTTCTTAGCACTTATGATGGTGCTCATCTATGGAACTCCATTCCAAACGAGTTTAGAGAGAGAAAATCTCTTTCACATTTTCAAAAGAACTGCTACTCACATTTTCAGTCATATAAACAAAATATTAGTATAGGTAATCATGCGATGTTGCTCGTACAATTAGGGATTAAAAGTACTCGTGATGTTTGGCAATTTTTCCGAATTGGACTCGCCGTGTACTTCTTTATTATTTGCATGACAAAATTGGATAATTCTCAATGTCAAATGTCCACATCATATTCTCTCGCCAAAGCCCAGTCCTGTCAGGCTCTCAACCAAACTTTGGTGCTTTCGTTCGTATTTAGTTCTTTTGCTTTAAGTTGTTTAAATACCTTTCCACAATTTTGTTTGTTTTGGGAAAATCATTAATTATACTGCAGTACAATTAATGAAATAACTGTACTCTTTTCAACCAATCGGCATCCAGGAATTTTGTCATGCTAATAATAAACCCTGTAAATAGATTATTCATTTATCATATTCCTTCATATTATACCTCACATTTTGTAGCTAACTTTAAATATTGTACCTTTTTACACTATACACGAAATATTTTGTTACTATAACTTTAAATATTATAAATAAACTAATAAATACATTTTCACTAAATTGTACTTTCTTTCACTCGTCCCCGGTGAAAGTCAGCTTCGCGGTCGACTTGGTTAGCGTGGTTAAATAAAGTTCATTATTATCATTATTATTAATTTATTATGATTATCATTCATTGTCCTTACTGGACAATTCTAGTACTGTAACATAATGTTAAGATTGACCTTCACTTACTCGCGGTCATTTCAATTTTAGGCTAACTTCTAAATGGGAATTACGTCGACTTTGTAAAGCTGTTGGAGCCGTCGCACTCCCGAAAATGGTACGTAGTGCTAATTTGGACATGGTTATTTTGCTTCTTTTTTTTTTAATTTTTTTTTTATTTTGCTTCTTTCCTAATTTGCAT